>CABHPP010111481.1:11112-37739 GCA_902168425.1 Peromyscus attwateri | reverse complement strand
AAAAAAAAAAAAAAAAAAAAAAAAAAAAAAAAAAAACTATACAGAGAACCCCGTCTAGAAAATCCAAAAAAAGAAAGAAAGAAAAGAAAAGAAAAGAAAAAGGCTTCAACATTAAAACTGCTGGTGGTGAAGTGGCCAAGTGATGTGGATGGAGCCAGGAGAGGAGAGAACTTCTGTTCCTCCGCAAGGCAGTCTGGGAGCTGGGAGAAGGAGACTCACCCCATTTTCCAGGAAGTTGCAGTGTTGAGGCTGTCTTTCCGGGACGGAGATGCAGTCTGTCTCGCTAATCCTGAACTTGAGTGGGAAATTGCTAGTGGGCTTCTAAAAAAGCAACAGAGAACTCATGACCATCTCTCTTGTACAGATTTGGGAGCAAAGCACAGAGGGTTAGTTGATGCTGCCTATGTCAGCCCAGTCCAGGTCTACACTGTCCACCAAAGTCTGGGGCTTATTAAATGGCCGTAACAGACCTCAAGGGTCCAGTCAGTGGGTGTGGTGGCATATGCCTGAATCCCAGCACTCAGGAGGCAGATCTGTGTGAGTTCAAGGGCAGCCTGGTCTACACAGCAATCCCAGGCAGCCTGGGCTACATGACATTCTGTCTAAAGGGGGAGGGGTTGTGGTGTTTACTCTCTTTAATTGCCCTTCAGTACCGTCCTGTATAAAGTAGGAATAAAAATCCCTTCCCTTCAGGTCTCATGCCAGGAGACAGGCTGACAGTACAGACTTGTCCTTCCTGTGAGTAGACGAAATGGCTGGCCTAGAACTCATTATAGAGCTGAGACTAACCCTGAACTTCTGCTCCTCCTGCCTCCACCTGCCGAGTGCTGGGGTTCAAGTCCAGGGTTTCATGCCCCCAGGGCAAACACTCTACCAACTGAGCTACATCCCCAGTGCCCAGGTAAGAGAAACCTTCTACACTGCCTGCTTCCCAGGCTGGGGTGGCAGACACTCACCTGGCCAGATGGCACGGTGACATCTATCAGGCGGAAGAGGGACTTCCCTGGACGCCCATTGTTAAATGCCTCTATGGCCTGCTTAACAACATCCTCATATGTTGGTGGACGCTGGGCCTCACAGGCTACCAGAGCCAAGGCCACCACCAATACAAACGCCTTCCACAGCCTTGCCATTGTCTCTGACACATTGCCACTCTTGACTCCTTTTATTTAGGTGGTACTTAGGCTGCCTTGCTCAAGGACAGCTGGCGACATAAATGGCTGATGGCTCCAGAAAGGGGGCCCCTTCTTTCCTTGGCTGGAGATCATTATTGGCCAATGTTATGAAACACTGTTGGCCAAGAGAGGCAAGGAGGTTTGGGCAATAGACCAGGACCTGGAAGTGAGTCCTAAGCTAGAAGCAAGAGCCTTGTCAGCAGGCTGGGCATGCCTGTTCACTCTGGGCCTCAGTGCCCCTGCTGGACCCTCCAGACCTGCCCCATTCACAGCTCTTCTCTCTCTGCCTGGCTCCCCTGCTTTGATCCCAATAAAGCTGCCCAGAACCCATGGACTCCACATGGAGTTCTTCATCCAGCTTCACAAGGAGACGATCATTTTGAGGCTGCACTCAGGGGAGACCCTAGTGTCACACATTTTAAAAATATGTCACTGTCACACTCTGAACGTCATCACTTCTTGGTCTTTAAAATTGTTTATGGACTGGGCATGTGGCAACACTCCTCTAATCCCAGTACTTGGGAGACAGAGCCAGGTAGATCTCTGTAAATTCAAGGCCAGTCTGGTCTCCAAAGTGAGTTTCAGGCCAGCCAGGGCTACACAGTAAGACCCTGTCTTTAAGAATAAAATGAAGGTATGGTGTGGTAGTGCACAGCTTTAATCCCAGCATGTGGGAGGCAGAGGCAGGAGGGTATTAGTGTTACAGCTCTGAGGGGAAAGGTGTCCTGGCAGTAGGGAGCCAAGTCACACAAGAGAGTTATTGGGGAAGAGACAAGAAAATGGCTGCCTCTGTTTGAGAGAGAAGAGGAAGAAGCAGCAAAGATCTGAGGAGGAGGCAGGCTTTATATAGAGTTTGTTGTGCGGAGCACAACTTTCCAGAGTGCCCTGGGATTGCTGGGATTCTGTGGCCCGATCTTGGCTTTTTTTTTTTTCCCCTTGTAGGGCAGAGTTTGGCTGCCTGAATCTGGAGGGGCTGGAAGTTTGGGGGAAGAGAATGGCCACTGGGGCCTCAAGGGGCTTACAGAAGATCTCTGTGAGTTCAAGGCCAGCCTAGTCTACACTGTGAGATCCAGGAAGGCTGGGACTACACAGTGAGACCCTGTTGTAGATGGAAGTTTTCCTGTGTTCTGCCTGGTCCCACAGTCACTTATAATTACACCCAGGCTTATATTCATTATCAGGTCTATGGCCTATTGGTTTAGACTTCTCACTTGCCAGCTCTTACAACCTAATCTATTTCTATTAATCTATGCATTGCCACATGGCTTCGTGGCTTACCTTTATTTATCAACCAGTTAGAGCAACACATATTCACAGCATACAGAAAGATAACTCACAGCACCCTGTGTCAATAAATAAATCAGTAAAACAAAATAAAACATTTTATTTTGTGCGTTCTTTTAGTCCCAGCACTCGTGTTCAAGTTCGAGGCCAGCCTGGTGCACAGAGTGAGTTCCAGGACAGCCAGGGCGACACAGAGATACCTTGTCTTAAACAAACAAACAAGAAAAACAAAAACAAAAACAAAAAAAGAAAGGAAGGAAGGAAGAAAAGCAGATCAAGAAGAAGAATGGCACCTTATGTATTGTTTACTGGGGGTGGGGGCGATGGTTCAAGGTCAGCAGAAAACAAAATCAAAGTGTTGGCAAGAGAACACAGGCTACCTCAGACACAGCTGTCTCAGGCCTGATAACCACAGGGTTTCAGGGTGGAAAGTCAGTTTCCCAGGAACCACAATTTAAAACCTTGCCCTACCCCCAGCCCCATACTGGACCTTTGCAAGTCTGCCCCTCAGCAAAGAATACAACTAGAGTTCCCATTATTCTTTCATCCATGCCTCTGAGGAAGTCTTGGCTTGGCTAGGACTTTCTAGGAGGCAGCCATTGAGATGTGGCACATACTCAGCTAAATTTCTTGACTATCTGAAGAGTACCCACCCTTGAATATTAGTGACCAGTAGAGAATGGATCCTGAGCTTTCAGTATGGACATAGACATAGAAGCACCTCATCCGAAGAACAGAGTGTTTGCCCTCTAGCTTCTTCTACTAAGTAATGTGTCTTAGGGTGGCTCACATTCATCTATTTAAGTGGCATCTGTAAGGTCTGAGGGGCTTCAAAAAGTGATATTCTTGTGGTTGGAGGTATTAAGGAAGGCTCCTAGGAGAACATCCATCTTGAGGTAGACTAGAGAGTAGGGAGTAGGCTTAAATGAAGAGAAGGGGGAAGTGGCCTCTTGGCTTTGCTTGTAGGGCAGAGAGAACAGTGTAAACAGAGGAACTGGCCTGGCCTGCCTGGTATAGTGAATTTAGAGCTGGTAGGGTGCAAGAGCAGCAGGAAGGAAGAGAAATAGACATTTTGCTGTGATTCAGAGAGGAAATGATAGTGAAAGCCAGGAAACTTTACACTAACCTAGGCTTACATTACAGAACACTGGTCCTAAGCTTGCCATGGTCTCCCACATCTGTAATCCCAGCACTTGGGAGGATCTTGAGTTCTTCTAGACCAGCCTGGGCTGCATAGACAGCCTTGTCTCAAAAACAAAAGACTGGCTGAGCGACAGTGGTGCATGCCTTTAATCCCAGCACTCAGGAGGCAGAGCCAGGCGGATCTCTGTGAGTTCGAGGCCAGCCTGGTCTACAGAGTGAGATCCAGGACAGGCACCAAAACAACACAGAGATACCCTGTCTCAAAAAAACCAAAAACCAAAAACCAAAACAAACAAACAAACAAACAAAAAAACCGAAAAACTGAACCTGAGAGCATAGCTGGAGAAGTGGAAAGAAATTATGGATTCCACACACAAGTAGGAGGAAAGATGGGATGCTTGAGGACCTGTTTCAGTGTAGGCAGTAGGAAAACTGTGCGACTGAGGAGGCAGGAGTGTGGTCTGTGTAGCTGCCAGAGCATCTGCTCTTTGTTCCGTAGGTGTTTGAAGCTGCCTTGGCCTGGGTCAGATACGACCGGGAGCAGAGGGGACCGTGCCTGCCAGAGTTGCTGTCTCATATCCGCCTGCCTCTTTGCCGGCCCCAGTTCCTATCAGACCGAGTCCAGCAAGATGACCTGGTGCGTTGCTGTCACAAATGCAGGTAAGTGTGGGTGGCCTTGTCCAGGACACTGCCCAGGGTCTAGGCAAAGAAGGGGAGCTGGCCACCTGTCCTAGCTCAGGGGAAGAAAGATTTGAAGCAGTGAGTCTTGATTCATGGTGCATGAATTGCACAAGACTCACATAGTGGTGAGAGAGATGCCACATGGGAGCAGAGGGACTTTTTCCTCCTTAAGTTATCTATGTGTTCTTCATCTGCTGAGAGTCTATGAGTGTGCTCTGTCTATGCTGCCTGGCTGGACCTTGCCTATACTGGCAGCTGACTTGATAGTACAAATGGGACTTCCTGGGGCTCCTCGCCTTCTTCAATAAATAGTAGCTAGCACACTAGCCTCTGGTGAGTGATAGGAAAGAGGGGTCTTGTGTTCCAGTGTATGCAACTTCTACCCAGAGCCACCAGCACAGTTCAGAAGATGGGTTGTTTTACAATTAAAACAGAGAAAAAGGCCTGTCTTTCAACTTGCTTGTTATATTCACAGTGCAATGTTTGGTTTTGTTTTTTCCTTTACTGACAAGATTTTCTCATATTGAGTTCTGTGTTATTTCACCCATAGTTGGGATCAGCAGGTTCAGGGGAAGTCAGTTCCATGGTACAGGCTTTGTGACTGTGTCAGGAAGTGGGGATGTGTGGCTGGAGGGAGCTAGGGCCCTGTGATGAGCAGTCTGAAGGGTAATGTTGAGGCATATGAACTATCCTGTCAGTAGTATGTAGCTATTAAAGAAGGTTCTTAGAAAAAGCAATGTGGTCTGTGGTGTGGAGGGGCTGGAGAGGCAGGCTAGAGGCAGGGAAGTCCATCTGGAGCATTTGGCAACAGTTGCCACAGTGCAGGTGAGGGCTGATTGATTGGAGGATGTAAGCCATGGGATGGTCGCAGGGGTAGGAAGGAAGAGCTAGGTTTGAGTGCTGATAGGAAGTCGGCTAGTAAGCTTCCCCCAGCACTTCCATTTTAACCCCCACACTGTTTTCAAAATCACACTTCATTTGTGCCTGTTAGAAGGAAGGCGGTTGCTATGGTTACTCCAGCTGTGGTGGTCTCTGCTCTTTTTGTGCCTTCACTTTTGAGCATGTCTCAGTAGCATTGCATGGCTTCCTCTGATCTCACCCAAACTCTTTGACACTAAACCTCATATAAGAGTTGGGGATATAGCTCAGAGGTATAGCATTCTGGCATGTGTGTGGCTCTCGATTCAATGCCCAGCTCGAGAGAGAGACAGACAGGCACTGATAGATCAAATTTTCCAGAAGATTTTCCTGGATGTCCCTACATTGAGGTATGGAGGAGCCAGACTCAGCAGTGTAAATGTGGACCAAGGTGGGGGGTACCTCCTCTCCTAGCTTCTTGCACCTTATTTCAGGGACCTGGTAGATGAAGCAAAGGACTATCACCTCATGCCGGAGCGCCGGCCCCACCTGCCAGCTTTCAGGACTCGGCCTCGATGCTGCACATCCATCGCTGGGCTCATCTATGCCGTGGGGGGCCTCAACTCAGCAGGTATCTTGCAGCTCCCCTTTGCAGAGCCCTTCCTAGGACTCCTTGGATGAACAAACTCAGTCAGGCTAGCCTGGTTTTTCTAATTCCTCCTCTTTATACTGCTGTCTCCTGTCCTTCTTATTTTAATATAGTTGCCCTAGAGTAAAGCTTATTATGTATTCATGATGTTGAGTTGATGTCAGTGCTAAAAGTGCCTTAAAGGATTAGGTTTGACAATCCCAGGATGCTGACACATGCCTATAATTCCAGCACTTGGGGTCATGGAAATAAGAGGATTGTGAGTTTGAGACCACTCTGAGTTACACAGTAAGACTGTCTCAAGAAAGAAAGAAAAAAGCTGGGCAGTGTAGCACATGCTTACAATCTTAATACTTGACAATAAGAGGCAGGAGAATTACTACAAATAAGGCCAGTCTACAAAGACTTCCAAGTCAACCAGAGCCACGTAGCTATGCCCTGTCTCAGCAACAACAGAAAGGGTGTGGGGCTGGGCGCGGTGGCACATCCACCTGTAATCCCAGCACCTGGACAGATCCCAAGGCCCAGGGCAGCCTAGGCTACATAGTGGGATTCTGTCTCAGAGTCATGTAATTCACCATAGCTGAAATTTACAGATGAGCAAGTTGAGACTCAGAGAACCTGGGCAGTGTACACACTCTGCTTTGGTCAGAACAAGGACTGGGATTCCTTCTGGTGCTTAAACCAGCACTTATCACTAGTATTTATTATCTGCAGCATGTACTCTGCTCTAGAGAGAATACAATAAGGAATCTGCCCAGTTCTATAATCAGGCTGTTCACATTTGCATGTGAATCTCTAGACCAGACTGAGATAATCCAGTACCCCAGGTCTGCTAATACCCCAGGTCTGTAATTCTTTATAATTCTCCCTCCACACTGCCTCCTGTGAAGCCCCTACATGTTTACATCCACCCATTATCAGCAGCATGATGACACATCTGTAATCCCAGTACTTCAGAGGCTGAGGCAGGAGGGTCTTGAGTTTGAGGCCAGCCTGGGTTATAGGTATTGAGACTCTGCCTCCAAAACAAAACAATACAAAACCACCATTATCAGTAGCTCTTGTATTATATACAGTCACATTTCTGGGAAAGCCTCTTGGAGGTCAGTGGGAAGTTCCCAGTGTTGTTTTCAGTTAAGGTTTATGAGAGGTAGCTAGCAGCCTTCTGCTTGTTAACAGCATGACCTAGAAAAGGTAAAAGTCTTCAGTGACAAACACAAGAGGGTAGCGAGTGCTCAGGCTCCCCAGCACCAGGGAGGAGGATAGTTGAGTTGCTAATCATAGTCTGAGGAGAATGAGATGGTTCAAATTACCATTCCTGGCCTCTGTGGCTACTGTTTACTGAGTTCTCAACGTATTCTAGAACCACGTTGGGTGCTGTGTCCATTATGCCATTTAATCCTCATGGCAGCTCTGTTAGCCTTTAATTCCTCATTCGAAACAAGACAAGGCCACAGAGCAGCTCTTCTGGTCATTAGAATTAGTGGCGGGTTGGCATTGGGAGTCATGCCCTTCGCTCCAGCATGTTTCCTGCATTGGGCAAGCATTCTGTGCGTTTCCCTTTATTGCCAACTTCAAGCAAGAGGCTTACCTGATTATAACTGAAAACTACTGAAGAGCAAATGCTTCCCATGTGATTCTAAAATCTTTATCCTAGCCAGAGTTTGTAGTGGGCCCAGTTACCCTGAGTAATTCATGAGAAGAGCTAATAGAATCCAGTCAATATCCATATAATCAATACCCAGTAGCTGTGATCTAAACAAGTGGTCTCATTTGTTTTAATTTGAGTAGCAAATTTTTATGCAGGTGATTCCCTGAATGTGGTGGAAGTGTTCGACCCCATCGCCAATCGCTGGGAAAAGTGCCATCCCATGACAACAGCCCGCAGCCGTGTGGGTGTGGCTGTGGTGAACGGGCTTCTCTATGCTATCGGGGGCTATGACGGTCAGCTGCGGCTGAGCACTGTGGAGGCCTACAATCCGGAGACGGACACATGGACCAGAGTGGGGAGCATGAATAGCAAGCGAAGGTATTCTGGAAGCCACGTGCAGGCTGAACACACACACTGAGCATCTGGGGAGCCCCATGTAGGGGCACATAATAAAGTAAAATGCAAGTTTTGGCCTGGGGAAATCCTGCTGCCAGGCCAGCCACACTGCCAGCACCTCCTGGGAGCAAGCCCCCATCTGCTTAAACATAAAATACCTGCCTTGTCCTTTGAGGAACTTGGGGAGCCAAGACATGGACATGTGGAAGTTGTATTGTTATGTAAGTGCCAGCTAAGGACTGGAAATGAGTGTTATGGAAGATTCCAGGAGGGCGAGAAACTGGACTGGACCATCTGGAAGATCTCAGGGAAGAGGTGGGATTAAAGTTGAAACCTGAAGGATAAGGAGATTTAACCTTATTAGTAATGGAAGGAAACCCAAAGCCTTTTCTCTGTGCTTTCTTTCTATACTTACGCTCTCACTACCCAGGAAGTGTATGAATTAGGCAGTGTCACACACGTTCTCCAGATGTGAGCACATATGTATTTGCAAGGTGGACTGAACTTGTACATCATCGAACTTGGTCTAGCTATTTGTGTCCTCCACCACTTGCCTGCTCACATTTCCAGAAAGAAGTATGGTTAGAGACCATCATGGTAGTGCCCATGTTTAACTTTCTTATTCCAGAGATGACAGACAGCCCCATTGCTTACATCAGGCATGTGCCGAGGTGATAGGAGGCCCGTGCCACAAGGGTGTCACTGGACAGGTTCTTCCACACTTGTGCCCTGTCGGGTGCACTGTCTTCCACACTTGTGCAGATGAACGGGTGCAAATGTCACTGTTGTGGCTCTCCTCATAGGGACCGAGAAGGAAAGGAGCCCAAGGCCCAAGGCCCTTACACATATAACCAGAACAGATTTGCTGCAGTTTGAGCTTCTATGACATGGCCCAATTTTAGGAAGGAGAATTATGTGCAGTTTTAAAAGAATAGTTTGAAACCTACCAGCCCGTTGATCTTTAATGGTTTTTCTGTATAATTCTGTGATCTAACCTTTGCCTCACAAACCCATTCTCCTTGCCATACTTCTGGGTCTGTACTTGGAAGATCACATGACTGAGAAGGGGGAAAAGAGGCCAAGTGATGAGTGTGTGGTGAGGGAGTCGTTAGTTAGAGGCTTCGCGGCACAAAAGTGGCACACGCCTTCCACATCCAGCAGTATTAGCGTGAGGCCATGAGCCAGGAGGAATCTGCTCTGCCAGACTCCGAGACCAGAGTCACGGAGGAGGGTCTCCGCACATTCCTTCTGGAAGAAACAGTGTGCATGAGATGTGCCTCTTCCAAGGATGCTCGCAGAGTTCTCTTTCCCTCCCCACCTTGCTGTGTCCCCCACTGCCACCACCTCTTGGACATTTTGCAGCTTTTTGTGACTGAGGGATTCATTTCCCAATATTTCCAACCACAAGCAGCTCTTTTTCTTGGACTGTAGTCAGTTGGCTTTCCTTGTGTGTCTGTCTGCTCTGGGAGAATGTCTTGCTTTTAATGTCAGTGGGCTTGGTGTGTTATATGGGAGGAGGATCCTTTGGGTATTCCTGTCCTTCGCTGTGGTTAATGCCCTGGTGTTAGCAACATGGGCCCAGTTCCTTTTGTCCCTTTTCAATTACAGGTTACCTTAAAATGTTCTTAGTCACTTCTCTTCTAACATTCCACGTAGCTCTCCATCCTGCCAGTGAGTGACAGCTTCCTTTCTGCCCTCTTTCCATCTTGTCTGGCTTGTGGGCCAGGAACCTTCTTCCAGGTTCTCTACCATCTTGCTCCAGCCCACACTAGTGGGCACTTCCCTTCTCTCAGCTCTGTCTTTACTTCTTATTTGATTGTGGCTTATAGTTTGGGAGCACCTCTTGATTCATTCTCATATCGTTACTCAACTCCTGACTTAACAACCTTGTGTTGGGACTAAGGCTGTAGCTCAGTGGTAGGATGCTTGCCCTAGCAAGAGCAAAGCCCTACGTTCAATCCCCAGTACTACCAAGGAAAAGGAAATATAGTTACTTCGTCTATGTTTCATGTCCATGTCTAGAAAGGTATCGATACCTTTAGTGACCTTGCTTCAAACAAGGCTGTCTCCTCTTCAGGCAGGTTCAGAGGGTCTGTTACTGTAGTTTGATTTGCTGTATGTACTGGAAAAGCGGCAGTTGTCTGGTATATTTCTTTCCTGTTCAACCCCAGCTTCATTTTTAGTCTTCTGTAGCATCAGATGTGAAAACACTGAGTCAGGTGGCTTGGCATTCCTGCTTAATTTCTCATAAGGCTTTAATAGGATGGAAGGTTATATGATTATCTAGACCCCTGGATAATCGGGATTTTAGGAAGGCTTATGTGTAGAACAGGAGACTCTGGGTTCGTGTCGTTTAGCTCTCAGGCTGCCTCTAACTTGAGCTCTCCTGCCTCAGCCTCCTCAGTACTGGAATTGCAAGTGTGCACCACCACGCCCATCCTCTGTTCTCTCCTCATAACCTAGTATCTAGGATAGCATGCCTTGCACATGGCTGATGAAAATCTGGGAAATGAATGAATGGGACATGTGTCCTAATAAAGAAGCCGCTCCTGGGGCATGGAGTTAGAGGACAGTAATTCTGAAGCATGTGGGACCTTTCTTGAGTATGACTAGACCTTAAAATTGAACTAGGCTGAGGCCCTGAGTTTGCTCAGCATGTAAAAATGCTTCTTGTGCAGTCCTGACAATTTGAGTTCAGTTCTAAGAACCCACCATGGTAGGAGAACGCCAACTCCCAAATGTTTTCCTCTGACCTCCACGTGCATGCCATGGTATGCGTGTGTGCCAGCACACAAGCGCGCGCGCGCGCGCGCGCGCGCGCGCGCACACACACACACACACACACACAAATAAATAAAGATAATAAATTTTAAATTTTTTATTATTTATTTTTATATGTATGAGTGTTTTGCCTGCATGTATGCCTTTGCACCACATGCCTACCTGGTCCTCATGGAGGCCAGAAAAAATTATCAAATTCCCTGGAACTAGAGTTCTAAATGGTTGTGAGTGCTGGGAATTGAACCTAGTCCTCTGGAGGAGCAACCAGTGCTCTTAAATCTGAGCCATCTCTCCAGCCCTAAAAATATTTTTGAGTAAATCAGGCTGGTTGTGATGGTGCATACCTGTAATCTCAGCAGTTGAAAAGTAGAGGCAAAAGGATTAGGAGTTCAGAGTCATCCTCTGCCACGTAAACAAAAAAGTAAATTAACCCCCTTCACTGAGATTAGAGTTGAGGGTTTCGGGCAGATCAAGGCCTAAATGCCTGCAGTGGAGGTAATCTGTTGCTGGGCCTAAGATTGGCAGGGAGCAGTGCAGATGAACCGCTGAACAGCTTCCTGATTTTTCTGCCCTTGGGGTTGTGTGCCTGGGATTGGGTCTATTCTAGAAAGAGGCAGTTGACAGGTTAACTTCTCAGTGTGTATGACCGACTGCTGGGATGACCATTCTGTCTGTTTCAGTGCCATGGGGACAGTCGTGCTGGATGGACAGATCTACGTCTGTGGAGGCTATGATGGCAACTCTTCCCTCAACTCTGTGGAGACCTACTCACCTGAGACGGACAAGTAAGGGTGACTTACTTCACAGCATGAAAATTAGAATTGCAAGCCAGGGCCGGTGGTGGTGCACACCCTGATCCCAGCACTCGGGAGGCAGAGGCAGGCGGATCTCTGTGAGCCTGGTCTACAGAGTGAGTTCCAGGACAGCCACGGCTGCTTCACAGAGAAACCCTGTCTTGAAAAAAGCAGAAAAAAATTAGAGCTGCAGTATGTTCTTTAAGCTGAGTTTGTTTTGGTTTTTCTGAGATGGAATCTCATAATGTAGTCTAAGCTGGCCTCAAACTCTCAACAATCCTCCTGCCTTAGCCTCTTGAGTGCTGGGATTGCAGACATAAACCACTATACTCAGCTAAACTGTTCCCCACTACCTGGCCTTATGCATGCTAGACTCCCAGCTCCCCAGCTTTTGTTGAGTTTTGCTTTGCTTTTTTGGAAAAGAGGTCTTAAACTCAAGGACTCTAATATGTCACCTCTGCCATAGAGACATGCTGTGACCCAGCTTACAGCTTCTTCTGGGTAGGAGGTGACTTAACAATACTTTGTGTGTAATAGATTTTAAAATCTTTGGTTAAAGGCCAGTCATGGTGATTAAAGGATTAAAGGTATGCCTTTAATCCTTTAACTTGGAGACAGAGGCAAGACCATCTCTGTGAGTTCAAAACCAGCCTGGTCTATATAGTTTATTCTAGGCCAGCCAGGGCTACAAAGTGAGACCTTGTCTCAAAACAAAACAAAAAAATTAAAAAAAAAATAATTGAAAGTCCTTGGTTAAATGAATCTTTTGGTTAAATTTCAATAGAACTAAAGCCAGGCATGGTGGTTCATGCTTATAGTTCCAGCACTTGAAGTAGAGGTAGGAGGCTCAGGAGTTCAAGACTATATGAACCCATTTCAAACAAGAGGCACAGATGCTTAGGAACATTTATTTATTGGTCTGTGTCTCCTCACTAAATCAGTCCATTGTAATGTAAGTACAAGCACAGTGTGAAAGAAGTAGATAGACAGCATATTCCAAGGCAGTGAGGCCTAATTTGAAAGAAATCAAATGTATGGTCAGAAAGCTTGGGGAGTGTTGACGTCTCTCCTTCAGAGTGCTTGTCTTTCCATCATAGATGACATTGCAAAAATTCTGGAAAAGCTGGCACTGTTTAAACTTAGGTTTCTGTAACACCCATTACAATCTTGTAGGATGCTTTTGTGGAACACTAGAAAACACTGGCAATGCTAGGTGGAACTACTCATTCTAGTGTTTGAATCATCCCGTCTTAGACAGCAGGATGTGAACAGTGGGCTAGAAGGACCCATCAGGATGTTCTAAAGCTGATATTCTGTTACCTAACCAACTGACTGGTTATTCCAAGGTAGGAAGGAGGCAGGTCCTCCCTAGTGCTCAATTTGGCAGGCTATGAGTGCTTTGTGCTCACCTTGCCCTGGAGTCCTGTGTCTGGATCTCTTGGCACAGAGTAGGGAGCACTTATCTCCCTAGGGCAGGGGTGCGAGATGAGACTCTTCAAGGACAGAAAGTGAGACGGGGGATGGCTCAGTTTATGAAGTATTTACCTTGTAAGCATGAGTTCAATCTCCAGAACCCACGTAAAAATGCCAGGCATGGTGGCTCACACTTAGAATCCTAGCTGAGAAGGTGGAGACAGGAGGATTCCTCAGGACTTGCTGGCCAGACAGTCTAACCTAATAGATGAGCTCGGGGCCAATGAGATACCCTATCTCAAAAAAAAAAAAAAAAAAAAGGGAGGCAGATGTAGTCCTGGAGATAATACCCAAGATTCCTCTGCTTCCACATGTACATCCACACATGCATGTCCACCCATACACATAAGCACATAAACACAAGGTTAAACAGTGGTAAATGCTTATCCTAGACAAGGAGACAGCAGGCAGGGAAGGTTCAAGTAAGAAATTCCTCACTGTACGCTGTGGGTAAAGCTAGAAGACAGATAAAATCCTCATGATAAAGAAGCACACCAAGAGCCAGGCATGGTAGTTCATCCTGAAATCTCAGCACTCGAGAGCTAAGACAGGAGGATTGCCTCCAGTTCAAAGCCAGCCTGAGCTACAGAGTGAGACCTGTCTCAAACAAACAAATCACACCGAGGTACTTGTACACTGCCTTAGAAAAGGCAGTGAGGAGCCACTTGAGGGACATGGTACAGCTGCTGGAAGAGCAGTTCAGTTCCCCTGGCTGTGTGGGTTTGGGGTAAAGATGGCCTGAAAGCAAGGCCACATATAAGGAGCCCCATACAGTGGTCCAGGTGGGAAGCCAGAGCTAGGCAAGTGGTATTGGGAGCCAGAACAAGTAACGACTAGGGAGTAAACCAAGTCCTTGTGGACCACAAGAATCACAAGAGAGGTGTGGCGCACACCTTTAATCCCAGCACTCGGGAGGCAGAGGCAGGTAGATCTCTGTGAGTTCAAGGCCAGCCTGGTCTGAATAGAAAGTCCCAGACTAGCAGTGGTGACATAAGTGAGACTCTGCCAACAAATAAATAAATACATGCATGCATACATACATACATACCCAGTGGTGATGGCACACACCTTTAATCCTAGCACTCAGGAGGCAGAGGCAGGCAGCTCTCTGAGTTAAAGGCCAGCTTGTTCTACAGAGTGAGTTCTAGGACAGCCAGGACTACACAAAAAAACTCGGTCTCAATAAATAAACCAAACAAACAAATAGATCATCTTTGGATCTGGAGAGATGGCTCAGTGGTTAAGAGCACTGAATGCGCCGGGCGGTGGTGGCGCATGCCTTTAATCCCAGCACTCGGGAGGCAGAGGCAGGTGGATCTCTGTGAGTTCGAGGCCAGCCTGGTCTCCAAAGTGAGTTCCAGGAAAGGCGCAAAGCTACACAGAAAAACCCTGTCACAAAAAACACCAAATAAAAAAGAAAAAAAAAAAAAGAGCACTGACTGCTCTTCCAGAGGACCTGGGTTCAATTCCCAGCACCCACATGGCAGCTCACACCTATCTGTAACTCCAGTTCCAGGGGTTCTGACACCTTCACACATGCAGGCAAAACATGTAAACTAAAAAAAAAAAAAAAAGAACACTGGGAGAGGAAGAAGTCAAATGAGCATTTAGGTTTTATAAGTAGAGTAACTAGGTAGCTGATGTCTCATTAACAAGGCCAAGGAATGCAGAACAGTTGCAGATATATCTGTATGACAGGCCTTGTTTGAAATGTGCTGATTTTGCTACCCATAGTGACTGGCTATGGATCTGAAGCTTGGGTGAGAGGCAGCAGCAGCCAGTATCCTGCAGAGGTGGCGGGAGAGGTGATAAGATGCTTAGAAATTGTCAGGACATGATAGGCTTGGAATGGTCTCCTGGGCCTGGCCAGGCTGTCTCGGGAGGTCATGGACACTGACTCATGCCCCTGCTGTTTTTACTTCTTCTGCAGGTGGACTGTGGTGACTCCAATGAGTTCAAACCGCAGTGCGGCTGGGGTTACAATCTTCGAGGGCAGGATATATGTGTCGGGTGGCCACGACGGTTTGCAGATCTTCAGCAGTGTGAGTCTGGCCCCTCCGGGGTGCCTTCTTCCATTCTCGGATTTTTTTTTCCCCAAATTCATCCCTGGGCTGGGGGCATAGCCCAGTTATGTATTGCTTGTCTAGCATACACAAGACCCTGGGCTCAATTCCCAGCACCACACAAACAAACAAAGTTTCAACCCTGCCTTTGCTACTGAAGTTCCAGGGTGTCTCCCACACCATCTAAAATTCACTTCTAGTGAGCCCACTGAAGTGGGAAGTGCTGAGTGTAGTCGTTCTGAGCTGCCCCATTTGGGTGCCCATGGAATGAAGGCTGAAAAGCCTTTTGAGACTCCTACCAAAGTAAGCCCAGTCACATGCCAGACGTGAATACCAGCAACTGTGTTCTGGACACTCTGCCAGAAGCTACATTTATTCTTTCAAAAGGCTCTCAGCCATGCAGTAGTGGTTCCAGAGTTAGGAGGTACTGAGATAGAAAACACTTGGGACAGTCACATGAGACAGTACTCTCCTTCCAGCTCTGCCGTCACCTAGAGGCCCTTCCTTTGGAAAATCCTTCCTTCGTTTCCTTGCATACGTCCAGAAGGCGTCAGCTTAGTGTAAGGTTTAAGTAGGCAGGTACACAGCTGTGAAGAGGTAGCATCAGAGCTAGGGCACACGCTAACCGAGCTCCATCTCCCTCATCTCTCCCAGTCTGGCACCATGTGGGCTTCTGAGACCATGGGGATCACCCCATGGACCAGGCCTCGTCTCTGACCATCTTGTCCCTGCACCTCTCTCCCTGCTGCAGGTGGAACACTACAACCACCACACGGCCACCTGGCACCCAGCGGCCAGCATGCTCAACAAGCGCTGCCGACATGGTGCTGCCTCCCTGGGAAGCAAGATGTTTGTTTGTGGGGGCTATGACGGCTCTGGTTTCCTCAGTATTGCTGAGATGTATAGCTCTGTGGCAGACCAGTGGTGCCTCATAGTACCCATGCACACACGCCGGAGTCGGGTCTCCCTTGTGGCCAGCTGTGGGCGCCTCTACGCAGTGGGGGGTTATGATGGACAGTCAAACCTAAGCTCGGTGGAGATGTATGACCCAGAAACGGACCGCTGGACATTTATGGCCCCCATGGCATGCCATGAGGGAGGGGTTGGTGTGGGCTGCATCCCTCTTCTCACCATCTAAGGAGAGGGTGGGATGTGGTGGGTTAGGGATCTGGTACAAGCATAGGCGCTTCCTTCCAGAGGAAAGTCCTCTCAGAAGAGGCAGTGGTGGAGCAGAAGACGGGGTGAAGTGTGAGCCTGCCAGAGGGACAGTGTTTCCAGGTGCTCAAGTCCTCCCTCACTGTGCTGCCCTTGAGACCTTAGGTTATCAAGACGCACAGCACAGGACAGAAGCCTCTCTGGTCCCACAGCCAGTAACATGGAAGTGCTTTGCTGGTCCGTGTGTACACAGGCTCCATCCAAGCCCAGCTGCACCTGCTACAGTGCTGGCCCAGCTCCCACTGGCCACAGTGCTGAGTGCTCCTGGGCAGGAGGCCTTCCAGCCGACGCTCCTCCTTACCTGCTTGTGTGCAGCCATGTTGTGGCCAGTTTGCCATGGGAAGCGGCAGTGTCCTAGCCTATTGGAAACTGTGGGGTAAAGCTGGGAGAGAAAGGACGCCCTGGTGTCCTGACTGCCTGTGATGGAGCAGCTACAGCAGCGTGCTGCATGCACACAGGCTCTTCCTTCCGTCATGGGGCAGTTACAACAGCATGCTTGCTGCGTGCACACAGGCTCTTCCTGATGGGCGCAGACGATTTCATCCCTGTCTGCAGCAAGTGGAAAGGCAGAAGTCTTCCCCATGCCTGATGTTCTGGGAATTCAGTGAGGTCTTTCTCTGCTTGTCCCAGAGAACCAGAAGGGGACTAGAGATGCTTGAAAGAAACTGGAGGAAATGGAAACAAGAAAATGCTTGAGAGAAACTGGAAGGAACAGACTTCTTTAAGAGAACATTTTCACAGGAAGAAAGCAAAAGATACTAAAAGCAAATGCACATTTAAATGGAAAACCATCAAACATGACAACAGTGTATCCACTCCCACATTTGGATCCCAGGGTCCTGAGCCCTCCTAAAGCAATTGGGGTTCCCTCTGAGCCTCAGTGTGTCTGAAATCAGGGCATTCTTGACTGGACCTGTAGCAAGGTGCTCATGGGGTTAGTCTCCTCAGCTACCCTCAGAGGACTTTTTAAATCACAGGCTTAGGGAGCTGGCTTTAGTACTGCCACTCATCTCTACAGGAGCTCCCAGCATCGCTGGGACTCAGGTGTCCCTGCGATTACCTCCTACTGCCACCCAGCGCTCCTTCAGATCCCCTCTCCCACATACATTCCTTCCCTCTTTGGCCAGCAGGAAACAGCATGTCTGGCCAGGTTCGCACTTATCCATCTACCATCCTTGAGTAACTTCTCATCATGACGCTTCTGGGGCACATTGGCCATTTGTACCTCTAGTATCTAACCAGGGGCTTGCTCCTACCAGCCGTGGACTAGCTTGGTCAGGTGACTTGTTTGCCCTGCCATTCCCCTGCTTTTCCATCCACTCGCCAACCCCAGGGGTCCACCTTCCCTCCAGCCCTTGGCAGACTGACCAGCAAGGTGGGCCTTTACATCAAGCAACGCTGGCTTCGTGATATAAAGACCCCTGAAGACTAAAAAAGTCTTTCGCTGCTGCAAAGAAGAGATTTTATATTTCTTCCTCTAATCTTGGCAAATGACCTCGTAAAGAGACTCCATGCTCCTTCCTCCTCTGGATGGGACCTTACCGTAGCACAGAAGGACCCAAAGAGGAGATTTTTCTCTTACCAGTGCACTGGGCAGTGGGGCTGACCTTCACCTGCTGCTGCCAAAATCTGTTTTTCTAAAATGCTTCCAGTAGAGACTAGAAGGGTACAATTACTTTAGCCCCAAACTGGGTCTAAGGCTCCCACTCTCCACCTGGTTGGTTTCTTGCCCATTGCTGCCTGCCTGGAGCAGCCTAGAAGCCGGTTCAGAAAGGCACAATGTGAAGCCTGGGGGTATCCCTTACTCCAGACGGTCAGGTTGACCAGTGTGTGCAATTGCCATAGATTCAGGAGGAAGGACTTTTGTTCCCTGCCACTTAAGAGCTGGGCCTCTGCTATAAGCACTTGAAAATAATATTTTTATTTTAAAAGACTGAACAATCTGATAACTGAAAGATACATTTTAACTAGGCTCCCAGTGGAATGCCAGCATTTCTTCCTGCCCCTCAGTTTGCCTGCTGAAATAGACTCTTGGGAGGCCAGGGGTCTCGGTTTTCTGTTAGTCCTGTCAGGAGGGGTGTGTCCATGCTCATCTTATTAAGTCCTTTCTTCTGTGAATGTACTGCCCGGCCTCAACTGTGAAGGTGCTGAGAACCAGTCAGTGAGCTCCCTCCCAGGTAGATCTCCTGGATCCTTACGATGCTAGCAGACTGCATCACTGGAGATGATACATCCTCACCCCCCGTCTGCTGCTGTTGGATTAGCCTTCCTGAGTCTCCTCTCCCCTCCTAGTGTAGAGCTTTCACTGTGCACACAGAGACAGTGTTTCCACAAAAGAGCAAGTCAGTGTTTGAATCTGGGCTCTGAGCACACTTGAGCAAACAGGAACATTTTCCTACTCCCCGGTCTGAGGGCAGGTGGCTGGTCTGACTCTTTAGTGTTGGAACAGTAGGATCATGGGAAAACAGACATTACCAAAGGACATTGTGGAAAGAATATAACAAGGAGATGAGATAGTTCAGACATGCCTGGTGGACCATGGGGTCTGGCCACTGTCCTTTCTCGTTTCCCATTCTTGGTTCTTCTCTTCTGGCTTTCACCAAAGACCACAAGCAGAAGAGAACTGAAGACCAGCCTCTTGATGGAACATAAAGATGGAAATAAGTAGAAATGTTGTCCCTCTTCACCCACAGTTGTTTCACAGGAAACTTTTTATTTATAGAACGCATGTCTTTTGTGTTAAGAAACCAAAGAGAAATAAAGAGAACACTCTTAATACTCTTGCCTTTCCTTGATTGTGAGTGTGTGTGTGTCCATTCCTGTGTGTGTGCGCGGGTGTGGGTGTGTCCATTCCTTTGTATGTGTGTGGAGGCCAGGAGTTAACATTGTGTAGGTGGATCTGTCTTTACTGAGCATCTATATTGTTCTCTGGTCATGAGACGAATCTTAGACTGCTGTGTCAGCTGCTGGTACTGCTCAGCTTAGTGTATGGTGGTAGAGCATGGTGGTTAGCAGCTTGCTCCATCCTGTAGGCAGCTGCCAGGAGATGCACCTCTGTACTGTGGCTGGCATGAGAAACATGAGACCAGGAAGCTGTGTTTGGCTCCATTTTTGTGTGTTTAGAACCTTTTTTTAAAAATAATTTATTTATTTTTATTTTATGTGCATTGGTGTTTTGCCTGCATGTATGTCTATGTAAGGGTGTCAGATCCCCAGAAACTGGAGTTACAGACAGTTGTGAGCTACCATGTGGGTGCTGGGAATTGAACCCAGGACTTCTAGAAGAGCAGTCAGTGCTCCCAACACTGAGCTATCTCTCCAGCAGCCTAGAACCTTTTTAAAGCTTTCTCAAGTATTATGTGGATGTAGGTGCCCATGTTAGAATGCCATTTGTAGGTGGTCTTTTCTGTCTAGATTGCTGATGCCAGCCTCTCCCCAAATAACCACACAGAGACTTAATGTTAATTATAAATGCTTGGCCGATAGCTTAGGCTTGTTTTTTAGCTAGCTCTTATAACTTAAATTAACCCAATTTTAATAATCTGTGTGCTGCCCCAAGGCTCGTTTACCTCGTGTACATACTTCCCATCCTGCTTGCTCTGTGTTTCGTTGCATCTCCTCTGACTCCACCCATCTTCTCCCCAGCGTTCTCTCTGCCATGAAAATCATGCCTCGCCTTCAGCCAATCAGCTTTTTATTAACAATGAGAGCAACATGTCTTCACAGTATACAGAAGGATTATCCCACAGCAACATTGGCGTCTTTCTTGATTGATTTCCACCTTAGATTTTGAGGCAGGGTCTCTTACTGAGCTTGAAGCTCACCAGTTCGACTTGCCTGGCTAGCCAGCAGATCCTAGGGATTTGCCAGACTCTGGGATTGCAGATTGTGCACTGGCACATCCAGTTTTGTTTCTTTTCTTGTTTGTTTGATTTTTGTTTTCCAGACAGGGTTTCTCTGTGTAGCTTGGTATCCTTTCCTGGATCTCACGCTGTAGACCAGGCAGGCCTCAAACTCACAGAGATCCACCTGGCTCTGCCTCCCGAGTGCTGGGATTAAAGGCATGCGCCACAGCCGCCCGGCCAGTTTTGTTTCTTTTTAACCTGGGTGCTGGGGACCAAATTCAGGTCCTCAAGTTTGTGCAGCAAGCACTTAGCCAATTGAGTCAGCCCTTTCCTGACTTACTTAAATATTAGAAGTACATTTTTATTTGGTTTGGTTTAAAAGAAAAGTATATTGGAAAAATTACAAATATTTCCATGAATATAAGGGAAAAGCCAAATAAACCTATAGCAAAAGCAATCTATGAAAGATGGGGTTTGAATGTGATGTCCCCCATAAGTGTCAGACATTTGAATCCTTGGTTCCCCAGTGGTGGCTGTTTGGAGAGGATTAGGAGGTGTAGCATTGCCGGAGGAAGTGCATCATTGTGGGCAGGCTTTGAGGCTTCAGAATTTTTGCATTTGATCTCTGCTTCTTGCTTTTGGATCAGATCAAGATGTGAGCTCTCAGCCTGGCGGTGGTGGCACACACCCTTGATCTCAGCACATGGGAGGCAGAGGCAGGCTGATCTCTGTGAGTTCGAGGCCAGCCTGGTCTACAAAGCAAGTTCCAGGCTCCAAAGCTACACTGAGAAACCCTGCTTGAAAAAAAAGAAAAGAAAGAAGGAAAGAAAGAAGGGCTGGAGAGATGGCTCAGCAGTTAAGAGCACTGACTGTTCTTCTAGAGGACCCAAGTTCAATTCCCAGCACCCACATGGCAGCTCACAACGGTCTGAAACTCCAGTTCCAGGGGATCTGACACCTTCACACCAGTGCACATAAAATGAATTTAAATAAATCATAAAAGGAAGGAAGGAAGAAAAAAAAAAAGCTGGAAAGATGGCTCAGCAGTTTGGTTCCAAGCAACCTCATTAGGCAGCTCAAAACTGCCTTTAACTCCAGCTCGAGGACCCAGCACCCTCTTCTGGTCTCCAAGGGCATCACACACATGAGGCATACACTATCACCAACACACACACATAACAGAACATTGGGCTGAGGAGATGGCTGAGCAGTTAAAGCATGTGCTTTACAAATGTGACAGGATTTAGGGGGCAGGGGTCTCAGAGTTTGACAGAAACCAGTGTTCTTGAGGCTCATTTGTCATCAAAACCAAATGAATACTTCAAAAAACTGGAAAGAGGATAGTAGAGCACATGATCTAATGATGTGGTGTGGGAAGGAAATAATGAGATAGACAGTTTAAACAGGCATGGGGTATGTGTTAAGAGGCAAGAGGCAAGGAGATGGTAGGGATGGGTTAACCAATATGAAAAATGTACGCAAAACCCCTATGGAAACTCACTACTTTGTAAGCCAATCTAAAGTTAGAATTTTTTTTTTTTAAAAAAATTGAAGTAATTTGAACACAAATGGCCTTGAATGGATGGATAATGATCCCTATGAAAGACATGGGTTATTAAATGAAAATCTGAGTACCAACTCTGTACAAGTTACTCATCAGGGAGGCCCCAGAGGCCCCCATTGCTGTAGACACAGTACCCTTTGGTTGCAGGACATAGAGAAATAAAGTTGGATCTGACCTTAAAACTTCCTCCCCTAGTGCCGGAAGGTGCTGTGCAGAACACTGAGGGAGAAAAGCCATCAATAGCATCCTTGCATCCAACCCTGCATGCTGCAGTACTCACCCACCAGGCAAGAGCTGCCCTCCAATGCATTCGTGGCACAAAGGGAATGGGTGTAACCAGATGCTTTTGGACTGGGCTTGAGGCTTGATCCACAGGAATTTGGGCCTAGTACTATAAACCTGGTCAAAAGCCTGTGGCCCAGTAGTTCACAGGCCCTGCTGAGGAACTTTCTACTGTTGTTTTCCTAAAAGATGTTTTGTCAACTGCCTTCTAAATATTTATACTTATACTCATAGATCAGTGCTGCTGTCAACCTTGGCCAAAGGGTCTTCTCTGCAATGGTCAGCAGTTAATATAGATATTTACAATTGGTCAAAGTGCTGAGAATAAGCGTCTATTGAGTGCTCAGCCCTAAATGGATAATCTGTATCACACACCCCAGCCAAGTCTCAGTGAATGCTTGGCCCGTAGAGAGTGGCACTATTAGGAGGTGTGGCCTTGTTGGAGTAGGTGTGGGCTTGTTGGAGGAAGTGTGTCACTGTGGAGATGGGCTTTGAAGTCTCATATATGCTCGAGCCACTCCCAGTGAGTTCACTTCCTGTTGCCTGCAGATCAAGATGTAGAACTCTCAGCTCCCTCACCAGTACCATGTCTGCCTGCATGCTGCCTTGCTTCCTGCCATGATGATAATGGACTGAACCTCTGAAACTAATTAAGCAAGTCAGCCCTAATTAAATATTTTCCATTATAAGAGTTGCCATGGTCATGGTGTCTCTTCACAGCAATAGAAACCCTAAATAAGACAGAAGTTGGTCGCAGGGTCTGTGGTATTGCTGTGATAGGCTGGGCCGTGTTTTTATTTGGAGGAAATCAGACTTTGATATTTTGAGTTAGGAAAGCAGTGGAATGCTTTAAGTGCTGCTTAATGGGCCATACTAGTAGGAGCATGGAAGACAGTAGTGCTAAGGGTGATTTGAACTTTGGGAGCCCAGCTAAAAGGTTTTAGGAGAAGAATTCTAGTATATGGCCTACAGACTGTTCTTGTGATATTTTGGTGAAGAATGTGGCTGCTTTTTGCCCTAGTCTGAAAAGTCTGCCTGAGATTAACATGAAGAGTTTTAGATTAATTCCATTGGCAGAGGAAATTCAAAACAGCCTGGTATTGACTCTGTTGTATGGTTATTATCATTCACTCTTATGAAGATCTATAATGAAAAGGAGCAAGCTGAGCAAGGAAAAATACTAAATGTACAATTTTAAGAGAAAAGGCACCAGGAAGTAGAATGGAGCTAAATCCTGTGTTCAAAGAGATAAACAGATTAAAAGAAAGCCTGGTGTTAAATGGAATAAAGGGAGTGGAGACCTCACAGTTAAGCTTCCAGCTTGTGAAAAGGAATTAAAAGAACAGCTTATGTTCAGGCATGGTGCACATGCCTTTATTCCCAGCACTCAGAAGGCAGAGGCTCCCAGATCTCTCAGTTTGAGGCCAGCCTGGTCTACAGATCCAGTTCCAGGATAGCTATGCTTAGGCAGTAAAGGAAAACATGGAAAACAGAAAAGTAGTGAAGCTGTAATTGAATAAGGGGGTCATGTTCCAGCCCAGAAAACAGCAGAACTTGACAGCTTCAGCCATGTGGTTCTACCTTTAGAGTCAAGAATAGAAGAAAGGGGTTGTGGAATCTCCCTCTGTGACTAAGGAAAGCTGCTGAGGCCAGATGTGTGGCAGGGGTATCCCTGCATGGAGGCCTAGAGGGGTCATTTTGTGAAGCTGTGAAGGTGAATCCTGGATTGCTTTGGAGAACCCAAGATGTTGGAGATGCCAGAGCCATGGGATACCTGCCAAGGCAAGTTGCTAACAGGGAGTGGAACCAGCCCAAGAGAAAGAAATGTGTTGCAGTCAACAAAGCTGAAAGGAGTTGGAGATCTGAAGAGGAGTGTAACTCCAGGCAGGGAAATGCAGAGTTTGGAGTTTGCCCAGCTGGTTTTCAGTCTTGCTTTGGTCCAATATTTCCTCACTATCCTCCCTTTCCTCCATTTTGGGATGGTAATGTATATACTGTACCATTATATGTGGGAAGTATGTGATCTGGGTGGTTTGTTTTGTTTTGTTTTTTTGAGACAGGATTTCTTTGTGTAGCCTTGGCTGTCCTGGAACTAGCTCTATAAACTAGGCTGGCCTCTGCCTCCTGAGGACTGGAATTAAAGGTGTGCACCACCACCACCCAGCTGTGATCTGTTTATTTTGATTTTAATTTCATAGGGGATTACAGTTAAGAGATTGCATGAATCTCAGAAGAGACTTTGAACGTTGGACTTTTAAACACTGTTGAGACTGTGATATACTATGGGGATTTTCGAAGTTGGACTGGATGCATTTTATATTATGGCTACAAACCTACGAGAGCCAAGGAGTGGAGTGTGGGAGTTTGGATAGGTATGACTTCCATAGACTCATGTATTTGAATGCTTGACCCATAAGAGTGACACTATTAGGAGCTGTGGCCTTGTTGGATAAAGTGTGCTACTGTGGTGGTGGGCTTTAAGGTCTCATATATGCCCAAACTACGCCCATTGAGACAGTTCACTTCCTGTTGCCTGTGGATCAAGATGTAAAACTCTCAGCTATCTCTCCAGCACCATGTTTGCCTGCATGCTATCTTGACAATAATAGACTAAACCTCTGAAACTGTAAGCAAGCCCCAGTTAAATGTTTCCCCTTATATAAGAGTTGCCATGGTCATGGTGTCTCTTCACAGCAATAGAAACCCTAACTAAGACAGGGAACATCACTGAAGAACAGTGGAATGAATGTAAGAGCTGCAGGATGGGACAGAATGATGTGAAATTCTGTCTTTACATGACATGGCCACTTCACCCATGAACTCAATGCAGCTATGATTACCTGTACAGGGTCAAGTCTACAAGATCAGCCAGGCAGTGGTGGCACATGCCTTTAACCCCAGCACTTGGGAGGCAGAGGCTGGTGAATCTCTGAGTTGAGTTCCAGGCCAGCTTTGTCTACAAAGCAAGTTCCAGGACAGCCAAGACTGTTACACAGAGAAACCCTGTCTCCAAAAAAAAAAAAAAAGTCTACAAGATCATCAACATTCCACCAGGCAGCACTAACTAGACTCTGACTTATTGACACATAAAAAAGGAGAAGACATGAAGTGGGGATGGGAACATGTTAAGGGTGCTAGGAGAGATGCCACACAGTCACCACCAGCACACTAGATGGTGCCCAACCTGCCTGTGGTCTTCCCCTCAAGGAGAGGGTGAGGCGACAGAGGCATCAGCTACAAGGGCATGATGGGACATGGAAGCCTAACCTCCATCCACCAGAACCCAGACGGCCTGGGCAGATGTGGATGAGGAGGAGGTGGGCTCCCACTGGTCACCAGAGAATTGGTGTTACAGGGCACCAGAGTCCCCTCTAGAACTCTGCCAGGCCCCTCCTCTGCAAACAGTGGGAAGGTCTAAGCAATCAGACACAGCACATGCCACACCTTTCCAGACACTTGCTGCAAAGGGCTTGGTTCTGTTTGCAGATGAAGACCCTGTGTATGCAGCACATGCACAGTCAGTGTCTCCCAGAGCCCAAGAGAGCCCAGCAAGGGGGGGATGGGTGACCTCAGGATTGGACCTCTGCAGTGAGAAACCTGGAGGAGACGAAGGGCAGCAAGCTGCTCACCTCTCTACTGCAATCCCTGTCGCAGCTCAAGGTCAAGGAGGTTGAGAGCCGCCTTCTGATGAATTGACCTGTGCAGTTTCGATCCTCCTGTAAGGGGCAGGGGTGGGGGTGGGGGGGGGAGGTGGGGGGAACAGGACAGGAGCTAGAGGCATCTTGTCACATTTCTGGAGAGAGGCAGGCACTGTCCTCAAACCAGAGATGCAAAGAGAGACAGTGGATGGGAAGGACAGATGCACACCCATTAATGTAAACGACGGGACATCCATATATATTATTAGAGGAGAAGGCACCTGTAAATTATCATGCCCAGAGAAAACCATGCTTGTTGAAGGTCCTGGGTGAAGACACATCAACAGCTGAGCCTGTCCCTGGGAAATGAGGTTGTGAGTCAGTAAATGTAACCATTGCTTTCAATGTGAATGGTAAAAGAACATTTGAAGTACGTTACTTTCTGGTTCTGTTTTAAAAAAGCAACCTCTCTAGTGGATTATAGACACACTTGGCCATTCTGCTCTTTTTTACATTTAGTAGGTTTTAGCATGCAGTGTCTCCTCCCACACCCACTTTGTGTGGCACTGGGAATCAAACCCAGGGCCTTGAACATGCTAAGCAAGACTCTACCACGGAGCTACATATTGCTGTTTTAGAAAGTAATTGCCATAATTCGAAGTAAGAAAAGGTATTAGAGAAAGTCTGGCTTTGCTTTTTTCTAACAATTATTTGAGGTGTGTGAGAGTGCATGCCTGTAGAAGTCAGAGAACAACCTGTGGGAGTCAGCTGTCTTTACCATGTCAGTTCCAGGGTTTCTTTATGCACTAAGCTATCTCAGGACCCCAAAAATGTGATTTTGAAAAAGGCTTCAGGCGGTGATGGCTCATACTTTTAATCCCAGCACTCGGGAGGCAGAGCCAGGCAGATTCAGTTCAAGGCCAGCCTAGTCTACAGAGCGAGATCCAGGATAGGCACACACACAAAAAAACTATACAGAGAAGCCGGGCGTTGGTGGCGCACGCCTTTAATCCTAGCACTCGGGAGGCAGAGGCAGGCGGATCTCTGTGAGTTCGAGGCCAGCCCGGGCTACCAAGTGAGCTCCAGGAAAGGCGCAAAGCTACATAGAGAAACCCTGTCTCGAAAAACAAAA
>CABHPP010111481.1:0-11012 GCA_902168425.1 Peromyscus attwateri | reverse complement strand
AAAAAAAAAAAAAAAAAAAAAAAAAAAAAAAAAAAACTATACAGAGAACCCCGTCTAGAAAATCCAAAAAAAGAAAGAAAGAAAAGAAAAGAAAAGAAAAAGGCTTCAACATTAAAACTGCTGGTGGTGAAGTGGCCAAGTGATGTGGATGGAGCCAGGAGAGGAGAGAACTTCTGTTCCTCCGCAAGGCAGTCTGGGAGCTGGGAGAAGGAGACTCACCCCATTTTCCAGGAAGTTGCAGTGTTGAGGCTGTCTTTCCGGGACGGAGATGCAGTCTGTCTCGCTAATCCTGAACTTGAGTGGGAAATTGCTAGTGGGCTTCTAAAAAAGCAACAGAGAACTCATGACCATCTCTCTTGTACAGATTTGGGAGCAAAGCACAGAGGGTTAGTTGATGCTGCCTATGTCAGCCCAGTCCAGGTCTACACTGTCCACCAAAGTCTGGGGCTTATTAAATGGCCGTAACAGACCTCAAGGGTCCAGTCAGTGGGTGTGGTGGCATATGCCTGAATCCCAGCACTCAGGAGGCAGATCTGTGTGAGTTCAAGGGCAGCCTGGTCTACACAGCAATCCCAGGCAGCCTGGGCTACATGACATTCTGTCTAAAGGGGGAGGGGTTGTGGTGTTTACTCTCTTTAATTGCCCTTCAGTACCGTCCTGTATAAAGTAGGAATAAAAATCCCTTCCCTTCAGGTCTCATGCCAGGAGACAGGCTGACAGTACAGACTTGTCCTTCCTGTGAGTAGACGAAATGGCTGGCCTAGAACTCATTATAGAGCTGAGACTAACCCTGAACTTCTGCTCCTCCTGCCTCCACCTGCCGAGTGCTGGGGTTCAAGTCCAGGGTTTCATGCCCCCAGGGCAAACACTCTACCAACTGAGCTACATCCCCAGTGCCCAGGTAAGAGAAACCTTCTACACTGCCTGCTTCCCAGGCTGGGGTGGCAGACACTCACCTGGCCAGATGGCACGGTGACATCTATCAGGCGGAAGAGGGACTTCCCTGGACGCCCATTGTTAAATGCCTCTATGGCCTGCTTAACAACATCCTCATATGTTGGTGGACGCTGGGCCTCACAGGCTACCAGAGCCAAGGCCACCACCAATACAAACGCCTTCCACAGCCTTGCCATTGTCTCTGACACATTGCCACTCTTGACTCCTTTTATTTAGGTGGTACTTAGGCTGCCTTGCTCAAGGACAGCTGGCGACATAAATGGCTGATGGCTCCAGAAAGGGGGCCCCTTCTTTCTTTTTCTTTCTTTTTTTTTTTTGGTTTTTTTTGAGACAGGGTTTCTCTGTGTAGCTTTGCGCCTTTCCTGGGACTCACTTGGTAGCCCAGGCTAGCCTCGAACTCACAGAGATCCACCTGGCTCTGCCTCCCGAGTGCTGGGATTAAAGGCGTGCGCCACCACCGCCTGGCAAGGGGGCCCCTTCTTTCCTTGGCTGGAGATCATTATTGGCCAATGTTATGAAACACTGTTGGCCAAGAGAGGCAAGGAGGTTTGGGCAATAGACCAGGACCTGGAAGTGAGTCCTAAGCTAGAAGCAAGAGCCTTGTCAGCAGGCTGGGCATGCCTGTTCACTCTGGGCCTCAGTGCCCCTGCTGGACCCTCCAGACCTGCCCCATTCACAGCTCTTCTCTCTCTGCCTGGCTCCCCTGCTTTGATCCCAATAAAGCTGCCCAGAACCCATGGACTCCACATGGAGTTCTTCATCCAGCTTCACAAGGAGACGATCATTTTGAGGCTGCACTCAGGGGAGACCCTAGTGTCACACATTTTAAAAATATGTCACTGTCACACTCTGAACGTCATCACTTCTTGGTCTTTAAAATTGTTTATGGACTGGGCATGTGGCAACACTCCTCTACCCCAGTACTTGGGAGACAGAGCCAGGTAGATCTCTGTAAATTCAAGGCCAGTCTGGTCTCCAAAGTGAGTTTCAGGCCAGCCAGGGCTACACAGTAAGACCCTGTCTTTAAGAATAAAATGAAGGTATGGTGTGGTAGTGCACAGCTTTAATCCCAGCATGTGGGAGGCAGAGGCAGGAGGGTATTAGTGTTACAGCTCTGAGGGGAAAGGTGTCCTGGCAGTAGGGAGCCAAGTCACACAAGAGAGTTATTGGGGAAGAGACAAGAAAATGGCTGCCTCTGTTTGAGAGAGAAGAGGAAGAAGCAGCAAAGATCTGATGTCGTGGGTCCCTTTTCCACCTATGACCTTGAGGTTCCAACCCCTAGGACGTGGCCCCTGAGTTGTTCTCCTCAATTTATATCATAATAAACTCCCTATACTCCTTAAGCGGACTGCTTTGGATTTCTCGCCATAATCTGAGGAGGAGGCAGGCTTTATATAGAGCTTCTTGGCAGGCTCAGAGCTTTCCAGGGTGGCCTGGGATTGGTGGGATTCTGTGGCCCGATCAGTCAGGGCTGCTTGTGCTTCAAGGTACTGTGCCTGGCTGTCAGAGCAGTCTGGGTGTGGGGCCTGGTCATTTGCACCTCGAGGGACTTACAGAGGGTATCTGTGAGTTCAAGGCCAGCCTGGTCTACATAGTGAGATCCAGGAAGGTTGGGACTACACAGAGACCTTGTGTCAATAAATAAATCAGTAAAAAAAAAAAATAAATAAATAAATAAATAAAACGTATTTACTTATTAAATGTTATTGTTCACTGTGTGTCCATGCACACTTAGCCATGGCAGGAGTGTGAAAGTCAGAGAACAACTTTGGTTCTCTTTTTCTACCATATGGCTCCCAGGATAAAAGTCAGATACTGGTCTGTACAGCAAGTCCCTTCCCCACTGAGCCATCTTGTCAGCCATTCTTGGTCTTTTGCTAAGATCAAGTATAAAATTTGAAAAATTGGCTGGGTGGTGGTGGCGCACATCTTTAATCCCAGCACTCAGGAGGCAGAGCCAGGTGGATCTCTGTGAGTTCGAGGCCAACCTGGTCTACAAAGTGAGATCCAGGACAGGCACCAAAACTACACAGAGAAACCCTGTCTCGAAAAACAAAACAAAACAAAACAAAAAATTTTTTTGAAAAATTAAGACCTGATAATCCATGGCCCTCCAGTCCCTCACAGCTTTGACATCAGCTTCCCTGTGTTTTGCCTCTAGCAGCTCACAGCCCAAATGGACACACATTCCTGTTTGGGGGTACAGGCAGTTCCAGGAAGCAGCTTGAAAGTGGACCTAAACAGGCCTTGCCTTTCTTCTGGAGACTCCCTTGCTAGTGGGAATGGCCCTCAGCTTTTCAACCAGCCCATGGCTAAGGAGCTATTGTTCTCCTAAAAGAGATCAGAAAGCAGGAGATGAAGCAGCCTGCCTCCATGCTAGGCTTACAAGCCATCATATAGTAAAGACCAACTTGATTCTTTGCTGTTTATGATTAAACCTGTTTCTCAAGGATTGGTTCCCACCTGTAACCTTACCTACAGATGGTTCTGTACTGCCTGTTCCAGGGAATGGCAACCATGTAATTGTTCCAAAAAGTATAATAACCACCTTGCATCCCTACCTGTGTTTCAGAAGGTTATTTTGACCTCTAATTCAAGAACTTTTTGCCTCAGCTTCGTGAGTGGAGCATTGGCAATGGGATGTTATTTCATTGTGATTTTGATTTTGATTTTCCTATTGGTTAATAATTTTAGTGTCTTTTTTTTTGCACTTAGTATCTGTTTGCAGATCTTTTTTTTTTTCTTTTTTTTTTTTTTTTTTTTTGGTTTTTGAGACAAGGTGTCTTGGGGTTTCTATTTATGTGAAGAGACATCATGAAACATTTAACTGAGGTAGCTTACAGTTTCCAAGGTTTAGTTCATTATCATCATGGTAGGACATGGTAGTGTGTAGGTAAACATGGTGCTTGGAGTTGTAGCTGAGAGTTCTACATCTTTCAGAGGCATCAGAAAGTGGTCTGTGTCACTGTGTGTAGCTTGAACATAGGAAACCTCAAAGCCCTCCCCCACAGTGACACACTTCCTCCTACAAGGCCACCCCTCCCATTAGTGCCACTCCCTTTGGGGGCTATTTTCTTTCAAACCACCACAGAGTTTCCCTCTGTAGCCCTGGCTGTCCTGGAATTTCCTCTGTAGACCAGGCTGGCCTTGAACTCACTGAGATCTGGGCTCCTCTGCCTCCTGAGTGCTGAGATTAAAGGCGTGTGCCACCACTACCCAACTGTAGATCTTATTTAGTGCAATGCTTATCCAAATCCTTATAAAGTTTCTTTTCTATTTTTCTTTAATTAATTAGTCAATCGATTTCTCACAGCTGAAGTTTGAGAGAAAAAGAACAAGGCAGGCAAGTTGTAAATCCCAGCAACTGTCAGGAGAAGGGAGGCCGAGGCAAGGAAAGCATGTCTTTTGAGTTGTGTCTGCAAGCAGCTGTAGAAAACGTGTGTGTGTGTGTTGCGGGAGAGAGTCTTCAGAAAGTACTGAGAAATCCAGGGGGTCAGGGCAAACATGCTTAAGATTTGCTTGGTATCCAAAGAAGAGATGGAAAGAGGAAAGTTATGCTTTTCAGTTAGAATTTAGAAAAGTGAACAGGTTGAGGGTGGAGAAATGGTTCAATGGTTAAAAACCCTGGCTGCTCTCGTAGGTAGAAGGCTTGAATTCCCTGTAACTCCAGTTCCAGGAAAACCAGCACCCTCTTCTGACCTCTCAGGCACCAGGAACACATGTGGTACAGACATACATGTAGGTAAAACACTCACATATAAAACAAAATAATAGTTTAAAAAGACATTAAGAAAAGGGAAGCAGTCAGGCAGTGGTGGCACATACCTTTAATTCCAGCACTTGGGAGAGAGAGGCAGGCCTGGTCTCTGAGGCCAGCCTGATCTACAAAGAGAGTTCCAGGACAGATATGGCTGTTACACAGGAAAAGCCCTGTCTCAAGAAGAAGGAGGAGGAGGACTAGGAGGAGGAGAAGGAAGAGCAAGAAGAGAAGGAGGAGAAGGAGGAGGAGGAGAAGGAGGAAGAAGCAGAAGAAGAGGAGGAGAAGGAGGAAGAAGAAGAAGAGGAGGAGAAGAAAAGAAGAAGAAGAAGAAGAAGAAGAAGAAGAAGAAGAAGAAGAAGAAGAAGAAGAAGAAGAAGAAGAAGAAGAAGAAGAAGGAAGAAGAAGAAGAAAAGGGAAGCAGGCTTAGTCTGTGTCTGTAAACAATTGCCTGCCCTCCCTCCTTCCTTCCTTTTTTAAAATTTTTTCTTTTATCTTTTATATATATATTTTAAGATATAGAGTCTTGCTGTGTGGCCCAAGCAGGGCTTTAATTTCTGGGCTCAGGTGATTTTCCTGCTTCTATCTCCTAAGTAGCTGGGCTGTCAAAGAGTTCCACCACACTCAACTTGCACATTTTAAAATACAGTTATATGAATTGTCAGCAATTGTTTTAACACTAACATGTTTTTATTTCAGACTTGGAGTGGCGGCAGACACCTGTAATCCCAGCCCTTGCAAGATGGAGGCAGGAGGATCAGTAGTTCAATGACATCCACAGCTATGGGGCGAACAAGAGAGGGCGGGGGGACATAAAGTTGAATGGGTAGGGAGGTGTGGAGGACTTGGAAGGATTTGGGAGCAAGGAAAATATGAGCAGAATATATTGTAAAAAATTTTAAAAAGGGGCTGGCAAGATGGCTTGATTAAGAGCATTTGCTGCCCTTGCAGAGGACCCAGGTTCATGCCCAGCTCCCACATGGCAGCTCACAACACATCTGACGTCCTCTCCATTTTCCAAAGACATCCATACACTCAGGCATACACATAAAATACATCTTCTGAAAAATTAATTAAAAAGTATAATATTGCCATCAGGGGGTAAAGAATTCAGTAAAATCAAAGCTTTAGGGGGCAGGGATGCAGCTCAGTGGTAGAGCATTTGCCTAGCATGTGTGGATGCTGGGTTCCAATCTCCAGCCCTGACAGAAAAAGTCAAGGCCTCAGACTCCTTGGTGTCTGCAGATTCCAAGACATGGCTGTCCACAAGTTTGAGACATACTTATGGTCCTCAAAATTGACAAAGAAAATAAGGCTTACAGGGCTGAAGAGAGCCCCAGCGGTTATGGGCACTTGCAGGAAGTCAACCCCCACCTCCAGAAGGAAGTCATCCACCTGGGTAAAAAGTCAGCCACCTCTGAACTTCAAAAGATCAGGTTCAGGGGGGTGGTCCCACTCCAAAATTGTGTATGTCCATCTATTCCACATAGCACACAATGACAGACCCAGTCAAAAGATTTCATAAGGGCCGGTGAATTGTGAAGAAAGACCCATCTCAGCTCCTGTGGGCCCTTGAGAAAGCACGTGGCCTTCTCAGGTCTTCCTTTCCCATTGCTGGAATGGGTGGTCAGGAGGTAGGCACAGATTCCGGAACCGTTGCCCAAGTGGCCTGAGCAAGGTGAGTGTGGTGGAAAAAGCGACTATGGCCACAGTGCTCCCATGAAGACATACACCTGATGTTCCTTTTTTCCTCTCCTCACATTTTACTTTCTGTATGTGGGGTGTGTGTGTGTGTGTGTGTGTGTGTGTGTGTGTGTGTGTGTGTGTGCGTGCCTGTGCGCATGTACTATGTGTTAGGTGCACACTTGACACAGCATGTCTATGGAGATCACAGAAATTACTAGTGGGAGTTAATTCTCTCCTTCCACCGTACACCCCTGATGTTCTAAACCAGTGTGTGGGCATAAGTTGCGCCACTATCAACAGGCATAGACCTTGGTTAAATTTTAGAGGTCCCCAGGCTGACCCTAGCCCAGACCCAGTAGCTTTGGCACCCCTACGGGGTACTATCCAAGCTATAGGCACTCCCCACAAAGTCCAGGATGTCTTGAGGTTCTGCAGTGTTTGACTGAGTTATTGTTTGTTGTCTGGCACCAGGCAGAGGTGTGTGTGCGTAGAGGTGAGTACAGACTTTATGGTTCTGGAACCTGGAGGTCCTCTCCGTTAGTGGTTTAAATTTGTGACTGTGTTCTAGGCAGGAGAGGGATAAACCCCATTGTTTTCTTTCCATGCAGAGATTAGTACAAAAGCACCACTTACACCAAATAAAACTGTCCTGGCTGGGGCAGGGCTGAGTTGGGGGGAGGATGTTAGGTTGGTGGGATGATTAAGTGGGTAAGGACACTTCATGCCAAATCTGACAACCCGAGTTTGATCCCCAGGACCCACACAGTCAAAGGAGAGAATTGAGTCCTTCAAGTTGTCCTCTGACCTGCACACACAGGACATGGCATGCATGCCCTCCCTTAAGTAAATAATGATGTTTTAGGAATCCCACTGATAAGCTAAGCAAAGCAATTCCTGTAGTCCCAGCTCTTGGGAGGTGGAGGCCGGCAGGAGGACCAGAATTTCAAAACGAAAAACAAAAGAGGCACTTGCCAAGTCTGAGTTCTTTTTGTCTCTGGAACCCATATGGTGGAAGAGAAGCAATTTCCCCTAGCTGTGCTCTGACCTCCTCACCCAGGCTGTGACACACGTGAACCCCCCTAACCCCCTCCACACACACAAAGAAAATGTAATTCAAAATATAAGCTAAAAATAAAAAGGAACCCAACTAGACATATTTTGGAATCTGCTCGGGTTTTTGTACAGGATTTGAACCTGTAGTTACAGCAATACAGTGGCCTCCGCGCCATCTGCTGGCCAAGTGACCCCAGGCACCAGGACCGTGTTGTGATTCCCCTGGCTAGGTCTCAAAGGGCCTCGAAAATCTATGTTGCAGTCTTTTCCAGGGGAAAGTGCCCACATTCTTTAGTTTGTCAAAGGCGCAGAACTGTCTGGAAGGAAGAGGAGCAGGGAGCAGGCCCTCCTTTCCACCCTGCTGAGGCAAGCCCCCCCCTTTTTAGGTGTAAGGAAGAAGTCTTTCTCCTAAGTGTCACGAGCCTGGATGGTGGTTGGGAGGGAAGCAGTGCAAGATGGATGTTCCTGCTCCAGCCTCCCCTTTGCCAAGTCTGAGACCAGGAGAGCCCCCCCCCCACACACCACACCTTCACCTCTCTTCTGTGGTCCTACTCTCAGTGTTTTCAGAAGCCCCTTTTCAGTTCTGTGCCTCTGTTTCCCCAACCTGTAAAGAAATGACTCAGGATTTTGAGCCAATGGAATCAGCAAGGAGAAAGCTTGGAGTTTCCAAACGGGGTGGTTCCTGACCCTTTCCAGCGCCACAGACAACTGTTCTGGACCAGGGAGTCAATTGTGCCAGTTTGAGTCGGCAGTGGTGGTGCATTTCTTTAGTCTCAGCACTTGGGAGGCAGAGTTCAAGGCCAGCCTGGTCTACAAGCACAAGTTCCAGGACAGACAGAGCTACACAGAGAAACTTTTTCTCAGAAGGGGAAAAAAAGTGCCAATTTGACTAGATAATGAAGTTTTCTAAAGAGGTAGCATTATTTACAGCTCCATCTGCCACACAATCCTGTCCTTCCACAGTCCCACCAATTCTTATTATTTTCTTTTTTCTTTTTTTTTGGTTTTTCGAGACAGAGTTTCTCTGTGTAGCTCTGGCTGTCCTGGACTTGATTTGTAGCCCAGGCTGGCCTCGAACTCACAGAGATCTGCCTGCCCCTGCCTCCCGAGTACTGGGATTAATGGCATGTGCCACCACTGCCCAGCATGCTGTCTTTCTTGAGGGCAGAGATGTTCACCTGTTTTGTTCAATTGCACCTAGAACAATTTGTGGGACCCTGAGGGGGTCAAGAAACATTGGCTGAATAAGTGAACTGCAAGTCCCAAGACCCACCTCCAGCCCAGGCTCTTGCATTCACTTGCTAGGGAGTTTGGGTGGTAAACCCCACAAGGCCAGACTCAAGTTTCCACGTTGATAACACGAGGAAGGGTGTCTGTGTGTCTTTGAGGGGCCGTGCGGCTTACTGGACTCAGGGTCATAGGAAGGCAAACTGACCAGGTTCAATAGTGGTGTTTGCTGCCCCCTTGTGATGGGGCCGACTCTTCCCTAGTACCACTGAGGCTTATGCCTCTCTAACTTCCTGCCTTGCTGGGGAAATGGGTACGTGGGAGGGGAGGAAGGGATAGGACATCCTCTGCTCCAGGGAGGGCATCCCTTCTGCTGCTTCACGTTCCCCAGCCCATTCTACCCCCTGGCCTCAGAATTTGATATCTATGAAAGATCTCTTGCTCTCTAAGACGTTCATACCAATTACTGTAACCGTCGTAGGTGAATTGTTTGCCATTCCCCCAAATCCTTGCCAAGGATGTGACTATATTTGGAGGTAAAAGTAATCATTTGTCCAGGCTCTGGTAGCACATGCCTTTAATCCCAGCACTCAGGAGGCACAGGCAGGTGGATCTCTGTGAGTTCGAGGCCAGTCTGGTCTACAAATCGAGTTCCAGGGCAGCCAGAGCTACACAGAGAAACTGTCTCAAAATAAACAAAGTGATTATTTGAAGATGGAGGGAAAAGATGGCCATTGAGAAGTCAAGGAAGACAAAGAAGAAACCATCCCTACCATCACCTTGGCCTTGGGCTTTTACAGACATGTGACAAAGTACTGACTCTCCAACCTCACCCCCCTGTCTAGAGCTGAGGCTTGAACTCATGGCTTCACGCTTGCTAGGAAAATATGCTACATTGCACCTCATCCTCAGCCCTAATTTCCTGCTGCTTGACTCGTTCAGTCTATGGTAGTCTGTGACAGCAATTGTAGAAAATCAATATGCCCTAGAATTCACACCTGTGTTTGTAGTAGTTTAACCTGAGAAGTGCCATGTGGGGCCGGAGGTAGCCATTCTACAGAGGTGAGAGGGCTAGAGAGGGAGTCCAGTGATAAGAGTGCTGGCCTAGCACATATTACAGAATATTCATTTACACTGTGTGAAGATGTGTCACTGTGATTGGTTTGATAAAGAGCTGAGTGGCCAATAGGCAGGACCTCTGGGGACAGAGAGGACTTAGAGAGGAAGAAAGGCAGAATCGCCAGCTGGACTCAGAGGAAGCAGGACATGTAGGAGGAGAGGTAAAAGCCATGAGCCAAAAACAAAACAAAACAAATCAACAAAAAAATAGAAATTATAAGAGCTAGTTAGAAACAAGCCTAAGCTAAGGCCAAGCTTTCCTAATTAATAAGAAGTCTCTGTGTGGTTATTTGGGAGCTGGCAGGTGGGACAGAGAAAGACTGGTTACAAGCACAAACAACACCCTGGGTTCAAGCCCTGGCACTGCTAAATAGTGAGGCTCAGGGAAGGACAGACAGCAGGGTTAGGATGCTCAAGATGCAGACCCAGCTACCTTGCTCTTCTGAATCTTAGAGCCTTTCCTGCAGTGCGACCCAGCCGGAATGCCCCTTCATTAGATGGTCCATCTTACAAGGATTAAGACTTCCTACCACCCCCCTGCCCCCTGCCTGTTCCAGCCCATACTGATCCCGTTTTGGCCTCATTTTTGGGATCTAAGTTGCTGCCTCTCTTTGCTCAGCAGCACTGTGTTCACTAGGCTTCCTCTCAGCCTGGACTCAACTGCTGTTCCTAAGTTTTGCAGAAAAAGTATGTGCAATATTTATTTGTTTGAAGGCAAGTTCTCATGTAGCTCAAGCTGCCCTGGCTTGAACTTCAGTGATCCTTTCGCTGCTCACATGCTGGGATTCTAAGTGTATGTTACCCACTCCTGGCTTAGTGCAAGATCTTGCATTTTTCTTATTTTTGTAGCAAAGCATATCTAATGTAAACGTTACAGTTTTAACCATTTGAAGTATACAGCTCATCGGTATCAAGCACAGTCACCACCATCACCATCATCCATCTCCAGAACATTTCCATAATTCATAACAAAACTCTTCCCCCTCTGTTCTCGGCCCTGCTAACTGCTGGGATAACATACCTGAAAAAGTTTAAAGGAAGATTTATTTCGCCTGCTGGTTTCAAAGGTTTCAGCAAATTATAGTAGGGAGGACCGTGATGGCAGAGGAGCAGTCTACCTCATAGTATCCACAAAGCAAAGAGAGAATGGATACCTGCAGCAATGGCTTTCTGCTTTCAAAAAGTCATTTTTATTATGTATGTCCATAATGTA
>CABHPP010111480.1:0-34591 GCA_902168425.1 Peromyscus attwateri | reverse complement strand
TTTTTTTTTTTTTTTTGAGGAAACAGTTTCATTCTTTGTAATCAGAAGGGAACTACAGGGCAGACATCTTGTGGTAAGCTTACTTAAGTAGTACCTAAATTGGGAGATTTTTCTGTATGATCTAACTTTCCAAAAGTGACTTCATTGCCAACACCTACCCTCCCCCTTTTTATTTTTTACGTTTGTGGACACAAGTCAGAGGACACTTGTGGGAGTTTATTCTCCCCTGTGTGTGGGTCCTGGGCATCTAGCTTGGATAATCAGGCCTGGCCACAAGCGCCTTCTTGCTGGCCCTGACACCTATTTCCAGTAAGCCATTGAAGGCTTCTTCTTCTAAAAGAGGAAAATGGAATCTTTTGTGATTATTTGAAAATAGTCCAGATAGCTAAGATCTCTTGATGGGAATTACCTAAGGCAGCAGTTTGGCATATTCTGACTAGTACTGGGCTTGCAGCCTTGTGAAATGATGATTCTGTTTATCCATTCGCTGAGTACGCTGCACTGACCTTCTTCCCAGCCTTAGTTCCTGTTCTGGGAACTTAGGGCTGAGTAGCCTCCAAATGCCCTGCTGTCTGCAGTGTTCTACTGTGGATTGCTTGTGTGTTGGTAGACTACACTGGTAAGAATGGCTAGTGTCAGCAGGGATGGGTCTCTCTGAGTTCCATCTCACTAAGATGAGTGGTGCAAATCTGATCACTTCCTGCAGCCCTTCTAGTTCATGTTTATAAGTTATTTCATTGATTGCATGAGTATGCATCTCCTGCTTGTGGAGGTGAGAGGATAGTGACCTGACTGGCTGACCCGTTTAAAGGGAGAGTTGGTATAGTGCTTGTGGATACTTCAGTTGCTTTTTGTGCGCTAGTACCACAGTGTTGATAGAATACATACAGATGAATTATGTAAAGTTAGTTAGCTTCAGGGTAGGAGTAAACAGTAGCACTGAAAAGTTGATTCACTTAATATCAACATTTGAATTTAGGACTGACTGTTCTTCCTACGGTATGTATATTTTTCTGCATTAGAAATGGGAAATAGAAAAATAATTTAAATATAAACAAGTAGTTTTTTTGTAGTAAATTTCTTCGTAATGATCAAATAAAAATGGAAATAATAGGAAATGACACTGTATATGGCTCCCCCACCCTCACCCCAGGATTACTTTGTGTAGCCCCAGATGTCCTGGAACTTGCTCAGACCAGGCTGGCCTCTAACACATCCACATGCATTGCTTGGCTCTGTGTGACTTAACACTATACAAAAATGGGGCTAGATTAACAAAGCATCTCTTGAAAGTGCTGTGACAACCTAAGCAGTTACCCTATGTGACTTTTACTTGAAACAGTTTTATAGCTGCTTTACCAATAAGCAATACGTAGCAATGCTTTAATCTTTAATCCCAGCAGAGGCAGGCAGATCTTGAGTTGAAGGCCAGCCTGGTCTACATAGTGAATACCAGGCCTTCAGCAATAATTAACAGTGCTTCTTTACCTCTGTGAAGTGGGTAAATATAGGGAAGTACAAAGTTGATGTGAGGGTGGATATTGTTTTAGATATGATTTACAAATAGTTTAAGGGGTCTCAGCAAGAGGTAACTATGATTAAAAATCTGGATTGCACAAGGTTGGATTTGGTTCTGAAGCATGCTTACCACGTGGTTACGTTCTCCCTTCTGATGTAAATGAATTTTCCCCTCTATCCCCAAGGCATTTGGCCCAAATTAGGCCCATAATTGGCCAATACTGTGAATAACCAGTACCTTCATGCTTCAAGATTCAGGGAAAGGGACTATCTCAGCCTTCAGAGTCCAGCAGTTAAGCTCTCAGTAGTACACATGTCAACAGCTCATGCCTGTGACACTAGCTCCAGGGGATCTGAACGGCCTCAGCAACAAGGGGACACACACACACACTAAAATTAATAAAGTCTTTGGAAGATTCATGGGGTCTGGGCTGACAGTACCCCCAAGAGTCAGTGACAGTCTAAGAGACTCCTCAAAATATAGGCTATTGGTATTGCCCTTGGTTCTTCCAGGGGTGGAAAGTCCATACTATTGCTGAAGACACCATACACTTCAGGCAGAGGCTCCTACCTAACTGGTGTCTGTGAACTACAAACAACTATAACCAGCATGGCGCTATAACCCTAAGAGCGCAGTATATTGGTATGGGTTTCTCACCAACAGCTCTGTAGTTAAACTTAGGATCCCCTCTAGGGATCCTATTACCTGATATTGGAGACCAAGCCAGCTACCCAAGGCTAATGAAGTCATGAGTTTGGAGGAGAACCTACAACGGACAGTTAATTAAACCAGCGTAATTCCTAACTACATTCTAAACATTTCTCCTTGTAACTACAGGTATGTGTAGCTCTCATCCCTCATTAAGGAACTAATCTTTACAATAGACAGACCATTATAGAACAATCACAACCAATCAAAATGTAGTTATGGAGGCCAGTCCCAACTGCTGTATCTGTAAGGCTCAGGGATCATTGCAGAAGAGGAGGGGACAGGAAGAGTCTAAGAGCCTAAGCAACAGGAAGTTTACTGTGGGATTGTGTCTCCTAGGAAAACACACATGTAACATAGATAGACGGAGTGAGGTGTGCCTGTGTATTTAGGAGTGTGTGTGTGTTTTGTTTGTAAGTAACTATTGAAAAGAGGAGGCCATGGATTTGAAGAATAAGGAGGAGTATATGGGAGTGTTTGAAGGAAGGAAGTGGAGGGGTGTGGTATAATTAACTGCATTATAGTTTTAAAAGATTGATGGGATGAAGTAGGTGACAAGGTTACCACCCTTCTACCCTTGGGCCTGGTTTATTTAGCAAATGCTGTCTGGTTTTGGACTACTGGGTGTTGGTTTTGCTAGCTAAGCATAAACAGGAATGCTAATTTTTTAATCTGCTTGGTGGTTCTGGAATGAGGATACAAGTGCTGACTTAGTTCTGAGCATTACACAACTTTTTACTGCTGCGTGTGGATGTGAGTGGTAGGAGATATATACCCCTTTGTGATGTCAGTGTAAGAAGATGAAACCAGCCGGGCGGTGGTGGCGCACGCCTTTAATCCCAGCACTCGGGAGGCAGAGCCAGGCGGATCTCTGTGAGTTCGAGGCCAGCCTGGGCTACCAAGTGAGTTCCAGGAAAGGCGCAAAGCTACACAGAGAAACCCTGTCTCGAAAAAACCAAAAAAAAAAAAGAAGATGAAACCAGATGATGGTTACTCCGTGGTGGATTCCATTGTCACTTTGCCTGTAGTACTTAAGAGAAACCCTATTTACTTGATCATTCCCCACCTGGGTCCTTCTACCATAATGCCAAAGGTAGTCCAGTGAGTTTTTATAGGCTTCTGAGTTTGCTAGGCTCATGAGCAAAGGTTAAGGATTTGTCAACATTTCCAGCGGTTCTCAGCCTTTGGGGGTTGCATATCAGATTTTTACATTATAATTCATAACAAGCAAAATTACAGTTATGAAGTAGCAACAATAATTTGGGTCATGCAGCATGAGAAACTAAGTTGACAACCACTGAAAAGCATGTTAACTCTCTAGTAACCGGGGTTTCTGACTTTTTTTAAGAATAAGGAAATGAGCCTGGCGTGGTGGTGGCTCATGCCTTTAATACCAGCATTTGGGAAGCAGAGGCAGGCAGATCTCTGAGTTCAAGGCCAGGCCAACCAGGGCCCCCACATGAAACCATGTCTCAAAAAAAAGGAGAGAGAATAAGGAAATTATTCAGAAGTATGGACATTGTTGCTGAGTTCCAGAAAATGCATTCTATAGAGAAGTGTCCCAGAGTATATTTTGAACATATTCCTACATACCAGATCCTTCTATAACCACCCTCCCATCTCTTCCCATACCCAACTTTTGAGATTTTTTTCTCTTCCTGCATCAAGTCCAGTTTGTGTTGCCCGGCTGATCTTGGGAGTGGGGCCTGCCAAACTCAGCTTCAGCTATGCAAAGAAGAAAAACAGCTGGATCTAGTGAATCTATTTCTTGAAAGAGTTTGCTTTGTTTTATTAGGTTTTGTGTTATGGTGGTACTGGAGGGAGGTTCAGTTCCCAGATTTAAGTAGAGGTCTAGTTACCTTTCTACTCAGGATCCTCACACCTGAGAGTGCCATCTCTGACAGTGTGCCAGTCTGAGCTGGTGTGGACCATTTTCCTGGGTAATGGAGGGTGGGGACAGAGTTTCACCATGTAGACCAGACTGGCTTTGAACTCACAGAGATCTGTGTAGACCTTTTAGATCTACGGATGGTCTGGCCTGTGGGCAGCCTACCATAGGTCACATCATTTAAAAGAATGCTTGCTGGCTCCCTCTACCGGTAGGAAATAGTCTAATAATTAAAATGTATTTCAGCTGAGATCTGTGTCTGTGGACCTGAATGTTGACCCTTCGCTTCAGATCGACATACCTGATGCACTCAGTGAGAGAGATAAGGTCAAATTTACAGTGCACACCAAGGTAAGTGACAGAATAACCTTAGCAATGACTACTAGTACTGGGTTGCATTTCAGAAGAGTGGAAAGAGATTTCTCGAGTTGATGAAATGGTTGTTTTTAGGGGCAGTGTGGCAAACTCCTGAGAACCTGAGTTTCTGTCTTGCCTGTTAAGGGCTCCTGTGTTGTACTGTTAGTTCCTTTCTGCTGGGGTGGAGCCCTTAACAAGCAAATGTGTAGCCACAGCCGCTTCCACAGCTTTGACTCTCCCTTTTGGTTTTCATTTGCTTTTTTTTTTTTTTTTAGTTTTTTTCGAGACAGGGTTTCTCTGTGTAGCTTTGCGCCTTTCCTGGAACTCACTTGGTAGTCCAGGCTGGCTCGAACTCACAGAGATCCACCTGCCTCTGCCTCCCGAGTGCTGGGATTAAAGGCGTGCGCCACCACCGCCCGGCTTGTTTTTTTTTTTTTTTTTTTGGTTTTGGTTTTCATTTGCATATGAGGTAATTCACTGGTTGGAAAAGGAAGCCAAGGACAATTTCCAGAGCCATAGTAAACTGTAGTGAAGACATTTAACATTAATATGCTTGCTGTTTTGTTTTTATGACTGGGGGAAGGTTCATTGTGGAAATTGTTAACTTCCTAGAACTTAACTTTTAATCTTTGCTGTTTCGTACACAGCGAGCGAGCTTCAAAAGGGCTTGTGAAAAGAATTTCCTAGAGATGAGACTTGAGCTACCTAGGTTTGTGATACTGATTGTGATACTCCCATAGTGCAGCCTAGGAAATCTAAAGCCTTTTTTTTTTTTTTTAAATCAGGTGGTGGATTACCACTTATTCCCTCCCTCTCTTTACAGACCACACTGCCCACATTTCAGAGCCCAGAGTTTTCTGTTACAAGGCAACATGAAGACTTCGTGTGGCTGCATGACACTCTTACTGAAACCACAGATTATGCCGGACTTATTGTGAGTTCTATGTTTTGCAGTGGTTTGTAAAAAAGTCTCATTTCTTCTGCCTATTTTTAATTTTTTTCTGTCTATTAACTGTTGTTGGCAACATTTAAAATATGACTAGTGCAGGAGTGGTGAGGTAAGAGTACAGATAGGTCTGTGCTTATATATTGTAAAACAAAGTCTCACCTAACTTTATTTTTGGTTTTTCTCTTTTTTAACGATTTATTTTTTAATTATGTGTAAATGTGTCTGTGTGAGTATGAGTGTGGATGCCCACAGGTCAGAAAGTATCTTTTCCCCTAGAACTGGGAGTTCACAGTGGTTGTAAGTACATAAGTGCTGTGAATTTGAACATAGCCACTGAGCCATCTCTCCAGCCCTCTGTCTCCCCTCCACAGCCACACCAAGTACCAGTAGAAATGATTTCCAAGAAACCTGAGTATTAGCATGCAGTAAAATTCCTTAGTGGTACTTACAGTGATGGAGACAGTTGGCAGAGCTTATGGGTAGTTTTTAAGTGAATTGAAATAGGCGTCCTGTCCAACTGGGCCTGCCCAGTAGTGATTTCTCTCTGATTCTTTGACACTGGATCTCATAGCCTAAGAGGACCTGAAACTCTTGAGTCCTGTCTCTGCTCTGAGGTGCTTTATATCATAGGTGGCTGAAACTTTGTACATTGAATTAGGTTGATATTTGATATTTGCTCAGAATGTTCTGTTAATTAAAACATAATAAACTTGGTTTTGTGATATGGAGTATTAAATACACCAGATAGGAACTCTACCCCTGAGTTAGATCTCCAGCACCAAAATGAGAATCTTTGGGAATAGGGGGAATTCCGTTTGGTGTGTGGAAGCCTCATTCTGAATGATTAGTCATCGTTAGCATTAATTGTGCCTCTTGTAAGCTGATAGTGGAGCAGCGTATGTGTGCTGTGGTGTTTTGCCAGCTGTCTAAAACTGAAAAGATAGCAATCAATGCTCTGCTGTGAGGAGGAGTTTTGTTTCTGTTTTTTAGACAGTTTTTCTATATATCCTGGCTATCCTAGAACTATCTCTGTTGACCAGGTTGGTCTTGAACTCACAAAGATCCACCTGCCTCTGCCCTGTGAATGCTGGGATTAAAGGTCTGCCATCATGCCCAGCTAGGATAATGCTTTTTTAAAGGGTTAGAAAGAATAAAGTTCGCATGAAATGGGAGCTGATTTTTAGCTAGCTTGACTGGGGTGGCCATCTGTATTGGCAGAGCTGATGAGATGACAGTAACCCCATATATGGCCACTGGGGTAAGATTACCTGCCTCTGCTACAGATCCCTCCTGCTCCTACAAAGCCAGATTTTGATGGCCCCCGAGAGAAGATGCAGAAACTGGGAGAAGGGGAAGGATCTATGACAAAAGAAGAATTTGCCAAGATGAAGCAAGAACTGGAAGCGTAAGTGAATTTTCTTGCTCTCTCTTGTAAGAAGTGCACGGGAACCCAATGGGAAGGACTGATGTTAAAAATAGATCTATGTGTTGCCTAGTGCCATTTTCTAAACTACATTTTGTAGATTTTGACAGGTTATATGATGTACTTCTGGAAATTTGCTAGAGTCTAGCAAATTCTGTTGCAGAATCTTCTGAATGACCACATAGATACTATAAGAGGAGGCCAGGTTCACAGGTTATAACACCTTAAAGTTTGCACACAAACAAGCTAGTTATGAGCCAGCAAATGTGCCTGAAACGTTAGAAGTACTGTGTGCTTTTTTTTCCTTATATCTCTGCATGCGTGCATGCCTTGGATTTCTTTTATCTTGACTCAGAAGCGCTCACTCCCTTCCACCATCAGCCTATTTCAACAACTCTTTATTATCAGGACTGCACTAACAGTGGTACTCATGTCCCTGCAGAAAGAAAGAGGTTTCAATCTTTTAAAGATAGGAATATCTTGTTCTTGCTGATTACAGCAGTAATTGCATATAAGTTTGGAGTCTCAGACTGGATGCAACAAATTCAGCTACCACTGCAGCACTTTTTACCTTCTTTAGTTCAGTCTACGAATTCCAAAATGGCAGCTGCCTTAATTAATTAGCTACTGAATTGAATCATAGTGTTTAGGTCGAGTCTAGTTGCATTATTTTCCTTAGTGATCATGAGCAAAAGAGTGGAGGTAAGGAGTGAGCTGTATTTGGCAGGAATTGAGCAATGCCAACTGAATTCTTTGTGCACATGTTTTTTCAGTGAGTATCTCGCTGTCTTTAAGAAGACTGTGTCTTCCCATGAAGTCTTTCTTCAGCGGCTTTCTTCTCACCCTGTTCTCAGTAAAGACCGAAACTTTCATGTTTTCCTGGAATATGATCAGGATGTAAGGCAATTTTTCCATTTCCATAGTTGAAATACTGCTAAAGTAGGAGCTTCTTGAGTTTGAATTTATCAATACAGAAAAAGGGTGGAGAAACAATGGTTTCTCTTCCTGCTTATCCATTATAGCGGTCACTTTTAAAAAAAACCACTGAAAGAAAACGACGTCTCCCTTAGACTAATTTTTCCTCCTTTTAATATTGGAAGAATTGAAATTGATTATACCTTTATTTTGTTATTTTTTAAAGCATGTTTCTTTACTTGTATTAAACAAGCCTAGGTTATGCAGCCTTTAATCCCAGCAGATTTCTGTGAGTTGGAATCTATATTTATAGTGAGTTCTGGGGGAGCTGGGGCTGCATAGTGAGACACTATCTCAAAGGGAAAAAAATAATCTTTAAATTCTTGAAGCCTGATATCAATAGTATCAAATAGTAGTTCTACCAAGAATTGAAAAGCCTCTAGGACTCAGTGCTTCCATGGTTCAGAAATGTTAATTTAGCCTTTTAGAATATGATAATCTGAATTTATTGTTAGACACTTAATGTTTTAGATTTTGTTGGTTGAGAAAGGATTAAAGTACCTTGGGTGTGTCTATGCTAGTAAAACATGTTACTTGTATGATTACTAAGATACTAACAGAAACAGATGCTGTATCATAAACTGTCCTTTTGGAATTTCCTTCCTTTAGCTAAGTGTTAGGCGGAAAAATACCAAAGAGATGTTTGGTGGCTTTTTTAAAAGTGTGGTGAAGAGTGCTGATGAAGTCCTTTTTTCTGGAGTGAAGGTAAGAAGCTTAGGCTGGTTCAGAAAATTCTTGGTTTCATGGGAGTAGATAAGTTTTCTTTGGAGAAGGGGAGTGTTTATAAATCAGGTGTTGAACCTTTCTTAGGAAATGGTTTCTTTACTTTTTCAGATTTTTCAAGATGAGGTTTCTCTATGTTGCCCAGGCTGTCCTGGACCAGCCTGGCCTCGAACCCAGGGACTTGTCTGCTAGCCTCTGCCTCCTGGGTGCTGGGTTAAAGATGGGCACCATGTCCGGCAACTTAACTTTCATTTATTTCCTCAGAATACCCTTTCTCCACCGTTAACTCTTCCATTCTTGTCTTCTGGGGAAGGATGTCAGTTTCTCAATTGTAAAAAGAAAGTAAGCTATGAACCTAGTATCGAGGTAGAGACCAGCCTGTGTAACATGGCATGACCCTGTCTGAAAACAAGGGTGGTTGCTCTGTGGTGCTGCAGCACTTACTAGTGTGCATGGAAGCCAGTATTCAAGGACCACAGAGTGCGTTGGTGCCAGCCATAGGTGATAGTGAAAACATGTAGCTTAGCTGGATGGACACAAGGAACTAGTGTTCTCTCTCCCTTGAGACAGGGACTCAACTTTGCAGCCTTGAATGGCCTGGCTCCACCTGCCCTTTCCTCACAACTGCTGAGATAAAAGATGTTTGCCACCAGACCTTATGGAGACTAGATTTTAAATCTTACAGATACTAGATTTCATGTACTCAGTACAAGAGCAAGATGTGTTTACTAATGTTGCTATATGTTGAAATGACTGTTTTTAGATTGTGTCAAGATTACAGTTAACATTGTCTGCTTGACCTTTTGTTTGTGGAACTGGCAGGGCTGCTTTAGAAGATAATGACAAATTCCCCTTCTTGTTCATGGATGCCTTATTTCTTCACACTTAGTGCCTTCCTGTTCTTTGTAAATAATGATTTTGACAGTTATTATCTGGTATCTGGCTTTGCCTCTCCAGGGCTTGAGAAGGGAGCATAGGACACAGGTACTGAGAGAAGGAGAAGGTTGGAAATGGAGTTTCTTAGACAACATGGTGTGGGTTTTATGCATATGCACTGTGGGTCGGTTGCTATTCCTGGCAAGGGCTGTCAGGCACCCCCAAATTGTCAGTCTGAAATCTGCCAAATCAAAAACAAAAACATGAATACAAACCTACACAAATACAACTGCTATTCAAGGCTAGGTGGCAGTGTCCCACCCCAAGAGCTGCAGCACAAGAATTGGGTTGTGGAGGATATTGGTATTTATTGGCCATTCACAAAGTTGCTCTTCAAAATGATTCTCTGCTAATGCAACCTGTTAGTACTTGATTATTTTTGCCAGTCTTGGGAATTTTAAATATGTGAGTCTCATGATAATCTAGTGTGTACTGGTTAAAATTATGATTGTTAATAACCGCTTTGTTTGGTTTGGAGGCAGGTTCTCACTGTGCAGTCCAAGCTAGACTCATTTCAGTGGTGGTTGGACCTCAGCCACCAATGTGCTGAATTGCCCATATTTTCTCTAATACAAAACATACTCCGCTTCTTAACAGTTTTGCTTAAGTTCCCTTTTCCTCCTTTTTAGGAGGTGGATGACTTCTTTGAACAAGAGAAGAACTTCCTTATTAACTATTACAACAGGATCAAGGATTCCTGTGCTAAAGCCGACAAGATGACCAGATGTCACAAAAGTAAATACCTTTACCTCTCTGCTTGGCCACTTACCGCTCTGCTGTCTATGGTCTTCTCAGATAACAAGGTCTGTGCTTCTTTCCCCAGGTGTTGCTGATGACTACATCCACACTGCAGCCTGCTTGCATAGCCTCGCCTTAGAAGAACCCACAGTCATCAAAAAGTAAGCAAAGTGATTCCCTAGCTTATGCAAGGGCCTTAACTTAGTTCAGTCCATAGACCTCATTAAATGTTACAGTGAGGTACAATGGAAAGGAGACCAGGGCAGGTCTAGCATTCACAAAGCCCTGGTTGGTGCCACATGCCTGTACTTCCACCACTCAGGAGTCAGGAGGATCAGTGACCCTCAGTTATAGTGATCTTGAGGCAGGTCTGAGCTATGTGAGACCCTGTCTTTGACAAAACAAAACAGAACAACAACAAAAAACCCTCAAGTATTAATGCTGGTTTCAGTTCTGTCCCGGAACACAGTCTAATCAAATGTTGTTTCCAGCATCCAAATCTTAAATGCCTTTCCCTTGTTCATTGGAACTCACACCGTAGACCAGGCTGGCCCTCAAACTCCAAGTTCTGCCTGCGTCTCTCCCAAATGCCCATACTAAGAATGTGCACCACCACCATTCTGCTAACCTTGTGTATGATTCTTGACTGGTAGTTTTAAAGTATTGTTAACTTTCTGTATGTCATAGAGAACTGTGACCTTCTATATACTTTCAGGTACCTATTGAAGGTTGCAGAGCTATTTGAAAAACTGAGGGTAAGAAGTTTTGTGTTGGTCTTGGTAATATTTAGTTAAGGTCCCTAGATTTGATTTCTGCCTGACTGGTGACCTTTACTTGTTTGTTTAAACCAGAAAGTGGAAGGTCGAGTCTCATCAGATGAAGATTTAAAACTGACAGAGCTCCTCCGATACTACATGCTCAACATAGAGGCTGCAAAGGTAAGGTGGCCCATTAGCAGCCCTTCATTTATCTTGCCCAACCAGAAATTTAATGCTTAAGATGTCTATTTTGTGTGTGTGTGCATGCATGTATGTGAAGTCCTGAGAATAAACATGTGGAATTTTTCCTGTGGTGCAATACATTTTACCCTCTTTTAAACAGGGCCTCTTACTGGCCTAGAACATGAAACAATAGGTTTCATGGTATTTGACCCATGCTTTTATTTCAAGTTAGGTGGGTTCCTGGTGCTGATTTTCAGAAATGGGATTTGAGGGGCAGGATGGTCGTGGCTCAGTGGCATTCTCTTTGACTCACTCAGCAGTAAATCGAATGTTTGATGCAGTAAATAGAATGTTTGATATGCTGTGCTCCATTTTCTGATATAACCTCAGTTACTGATTTAACAAGAAGGAAGTTTTCATCAAAGATTTTCAAAAAAATGTTGGGAATTGGGCACCCTCATTTTAGAGGTGGAGTTTGTTTGTCTATATTCCCCCTTCCCTTCTGATGCTTCTAAGGATCAAACTTAGAGTATGCTAGGCAAGCACTATACCAATAAGCTACATCCTCAATCCCTTGTGAAGGTTTAAGATTATGCTGGGTAAAGGGCTAGAGTGGTGGTCTAGCAGTTTGATATCCTGCACCCATGTCAGGGGATTAAGAACCAACTGCCTGTACCTCTAACTGGTGCCTTCAGACTTGTGTGTGCAGATACTTACACATAGCTACAAAAATAAAGCCTTAGTGTTGGATAGAGAAATGGGCTACAGCCTTACCTTTTGCCATTTTTAAGTGTTGGTGCTTTTAGTCTACTTTTTAGACTTTGTGTGCATGTCTAGACACTCATTTTCAACACATGATGTTTTTCTTTTGTTCTCTGGAGATTACATCATGGCTATTAATTTGCTTCCCAGGATCTCCTATACAGACGCACAAAAGCCCTAATTGACTATGAGAATTCAAACAAAGCTTTGGACAAGGCCCGGTTAAAAAGCAAAGATGTCAAGTTGGCTGAGACTCACCAGCAGGAATGCTGCCAGAAGTTTGAACAACTTTCTGAATCTGCAAAAGAAGGTTGAGCATTTCTTCTGTACTCAATTTTTATTTGGAAACAAATATTACAAATTATGCAGAAGTAACCCCCCATCCCCACAGGGCTGGCGTGCAGTTCTGGTAGACAGCCTCCCTTGCATTTGTGAGGCTATGGGCTTGTCCCCAGTAACACAAGAAAGATGAGTTTTAATACTAAAGAAAACTCAGCTGTTCCTGTTAGGTTGTGGAGGTACAAGAGAGTTGGCTCAGTAGCTAAGAGCACTTGCTGGTCTTGTAGAGTTTCAGGGTTCAGTTCTCAGCACCCACATGGTGACAGACAGCCATCTGCAACTCCATCGGGAACTGATTACCTGCGTCCGATCTCAGTGCGCACCAGGCATGAATGTGATGAACATACATACATGCAGACAAAACTCAGAAAATAACTAAGTAAATAATTATAAAAGGACATTGTAGATGTAGTAGTTCTGTCCTGCTGGTCAGCTCCCCAGATAATCACACAGAGACTTAATATTAACTATAAATTATTGGCTGATAGCTTAGGCTTGTTACTAACTAGCTTTTAACATCTAATTAACCCATATTTCTTATCTACGATCTGCCATGTTGCAGTATGTTCATCTTGTTTATCTTTTTCCTGGTGACTCTCCATGACTGCACCCTTCTTCCCTGCACTCTTTGTCCATAAGTCTCACCTAACCTTTTGCTGCCTAGCTATTGGCCAGTTTTTTTATTAACCAGTGATACTAATACATATTTACAGTGTACAAAAAGATTGTTCCGCAGCAGGACATTGAGATTATTGGGGAATGGGGAGTGTATTAGTTATTATAGGGATGTGTTAGAATTATTGCCATGGAATAAGAAGCAATAACATGGTAGGGGTTGAGGAGAGTTCATACCTCAACACGAGAGACAATAATAGTGGATTATATGAAAGGAGAAATTGGTCAGTGAGGCAGGTGGGGTCTATTCCCTTTGTTAGCACACTCCCAGATGAGATTGGTCTAAAGATGTGTGTTAGCCTGGAGCTCACCAGCAATGTCTGAGAAAGAGGCTTGAATACAAGGTATGGTCTTTCTCCTTGATGGGCATGAAACAAAGCCAGTGTTAAGTACTAGAATGTATCTACCTCCTCAGATGCATACTTGTAGCTATGATAGGACAGTGGATTTGATTCATCCTTATTCCTCAAGTTTTCATAAGGTAGGTAAGCATGGTGATCCATGTCTAGAATCCTACCAAGGATGTACAGGAGGTGGGGGAAAGGATTATCCCAAATTTGGGCAATCCTGGGCTACTAGTTATTTAACCAAGGCGTGCTTAGTGGTCAAGTGCTGGCCCACATGCAGGCAATGTGCTATGTGGTGTTTAGTGTATCTTGAATGGCTGTGTAAGGAAGTGCTGGAGGTCATTTGTGAAATGGGCTATTTGGGAGCTATAATGAGTGGGGAAATGGAGCTTTCTTAGAGTTTGGTAATTTTAACTCTTTATTCCCACAGAGCTGATAAACTTCAAACGGAAGAGAGTGGCAGCATTTAGAAAGAACCTAATCGAAATGTCTGAACTGGAAATAAAGCATGCCAGAGTGAGTTCCTTTGTTAACCCAACATTTTAGGGACTTGCTCATTTGCCAGCTGATTCTCCCACTGCTGTGGAGATGGGTTGACTTTAGGTTTAGAGTATTCTTTCTTGCCTCCCTCTCACAGACCTGACAGGCCACTTTGTCAGTTCTTGCCATAATTTTTATTAGTTAGCTCTTTCTGAACCATGTGTGGTGGCACAGACCTTAAAGTCTCTTGAGTAGTAAGAGGCTGATAGCAGCAAGAGAATTTCAAGTTTGAGGACAACTTGGACTATGTAGTGAAATACTGCCATGCAATCACACATACCAAAAGGGGGCATTTTGGTATCTTGAGTTTCTTTTTCTGTTTGAGACTTCTGAACTATAGTTAGGATTGTAGCCTTGGCAGCTGGTGTGGAGCTCACAGAGATGAACCTATTAAAAAGTCATTGGCCTGTCGTGTACTTGGTAGCTCAGCAGAGAAACACAGAATGACAATTTTTTTTTTTTTTTGGTTTTTTCAAGACAGGGTTTCTCAGTGTAGCTTTGCGCCTTTCCTGGAGCTCACTTGGTAGCCCAGGCTGGCCTCGAACTCACAGAGATCCGCCTGCCTCTGCCTCCCAAGTGCTGGGATTAAAGGCGTGCGCCACCAACGCCCGGCGAATGACATGTTTTTAATCCTGGGGTCTTACTTGAATTATGGGTTAAAGAATTTTGACGCCTGAATTTAAATTACAATCAGGTTTGAGTTGGACTCAGTGGCAGATCAGTGCCCTAGCAATAATGAAGGGCATAGATCTGGTCTCCATTAACAACAGCAATCCTTACTGGACTTTTCAGAATACTGTGGTTAGTCTGGGGCAACCTGTCCTGGAGGAAAGGGTCAGCTGGTTTGGCTACTTCAGATTCAGAATTCAGGAGGAAAACTGTCTGGGTTTATTTCATTAACTTACACACACTTTTTTCCCCCTAGAACAATGTCTCCCTCTTGCAGAGCTGCATTGACTTATTCAAGAACAACTGACCTGTCTCTACTCTGAAGGACGCCAATGTGAAAGCCAGCATCACTTGCACTTAAACCATTACTGCAGAAGAATAGCTTTGACTAGTCTAAAAATCATGTGAATAAATATTTTGATTTCTAAAAATCTTAACATTTAACCATGTTGGTTTAAAATTTTCATTGCATGTTACTTGGACATAACTAATCGTTTTCTTATGCATTTAATACCTCAAAGTAGGTAGAATCTCACAGATTCTCCTATAGATTGTCAGGAATTACTAATAAATGGTATGGAGACGTGTGCCTTCTGAGAAGCAATAGCCTGGCTCATGTCTGTCTCAACATTTCCTGTGCCCCTACAGACATGTCAGGTGCCAATTACAAGAAATGGTAACTGCTTGTGGGCAGGTTGAGGCAATGTTCTTTAACTAGGTAGATTTTGCTCCTCTTGTCAAGGTCACTTCAGATGCTTGCACAGTGACAAGCAAGATCTCATTTGTCTTTATACACCCTTTACAGCTCCATTTTTGTGACGGATATAAATGCTTGAGGGAAAAGGAGAATCTAGGGTTCTGACACTCCCTGATGGTGGGGCATGTGTGTTTGGACTTTGGATGATTTTATATAAAGTATATAATAAAATAATCATGTTGCCATATGGAGTGTTTTTGCAAAACACAAGACTAGAGTGCGTCTCGAGCATGCTGTTGGCATTTCCACAGGTGGGAAAGCTTTATTGTCTCTTCAATCCTGTAATCTCTACCTGTCTTCTCTGGGGACTGAGCCCGGGGCTTCAAGAAAGCTGTGTGCTGCCTTACCATGAGCAATGTTTCAGCCTCCAGTTTGTTTTTTGGTTTTGAACGCAGGATTCCACTGCCTCAGCTTCAGTCTCCAGAGTTCTGCCATTATGGTGTACCAGCAAGTCTGGCTTAGTCTCAGTTTTGAGTACTGTGCAGCTTGGCTGTTTGCTGTAACTGATAACCTCAGAGCTTTACTAAGCAATTCTCTATTGTGGGTGGTAGTGAGTACCTAGACCACAGCTACATGAATAGTAGCTATGTGATATATTTTCCTCAGACAGGATGACTAAGATGCATGTATGATAGAGTCCTAGTTCTGCTTCCTGCCTGGTATGCAGCCACTGCCAAGCTACCTGGATGTTAGATAAACTAGAGTTGCTGTCAGTCAGTTGAAGCCTTGTGTACTTATTCAGTGCCCTTTTGATTGATCCTGGCAGGAATAGATTGAATGGAAACCTTAAGTAGACCTGAGACAAGTATACCACTAAGGCTGCCATTGGGTGGGTTCTCAAGGTGCTTGGGAACTAAGTAAAGTAGCAGAAAAGACTTATCAGCATCCTGAAGCAAGCCAAGAGTACAGGTGGGCTTTAAGCACACCTTGAGAACTGCTCTCTCATGGACATACATGTGAGGGATCTTTTTTTAAAAATTAGAGTAAGGTGGTCTTATCCTTTACACCCCCCGAGTGCTGGGATTATAGACTAACTAACTAAAACTCCTCCCAAAGTGGTGATGGGAAATGATTTTGGAGGTGGGCCACTTGGAATGTTGTGGAAATTCACAGAATGCTCAAGTTGTACAAACTGCAAACGAGAAGATTGTGTAGTTACAGGGCTCAAACGCCATGATCAGGAAGTTGAGGGAATGAAGCAGGGCGGTGGTGGTGCACACCTCTGGGGAGGCAGAGCCAGGCTGGTCTAGAGTGAGTTCCAGGAAAAGCACCAAAGCTACACAGAGGAACCCTGTCTCAAGAAACCAAAGGGGAAAAAAAAGTACAGTGCATCAGGCAGCTTGCACACTGTTTCCCAGTTCTGGATTAGACTGGCAACTGCGTGCTTGTGATACATGAAGCTTCACACACACAAATTTTAAAGGGTGAGTTTTGCCTTGCTGTGCATTGGAGATTCATTTGAGTTACCTGTCCCAGGTAACTCTTCTGTAAAGGATGATATTCATTGGAGTATTTCCAGCAGAGGAAGAGTTAAGCAAGCCTTCATGTTCAATATTCTGCCTATAGGCGGCAGGCAAAGCCTAGTTCAGCCACCAGTTCAGGGCTGGGTGGTCTTGGCCTCCAAAGCTTTTCAGCTCATGTAACTAAAATGTCAATCATAACAGGAAAGGAAATACCCAGTCACCTGACACCTCCACTAGTACAGGGTATACTGTCTAACCAGGCTAGTGAGCCTGAGGTTCCTAGTCAAGAGCCTTCCTGGCTAAAGCCCTTATGTTCTGGAACTCAACAAGCAGCTGTGAGGTCATAGGGATTCAAAGCCAGGCCATGTGACCTGTCTGGGAGAAGCACAGCTGGAAATGATAAGTCCAGGGACATTCTTACCTCTACCCAGTATACCTCAATGCATATGTATTGAGTTGTGGTTGGGTTGTGTCTGGGTGGGTTGTCCAGTGTTTACTGCAGATTTGGTTAACCTTTGCCTTGGTCAACCACAAAAGTACATATTTGATTGGGACAGTACAAAACAAGGAAAAAGACCTGTTTGACTACAGTCAAATATTTCCAGATTTCATGGACAGAAATGGTCCATGATGCCAGCATAGTTTCTGAATGTTTCCAGCTATTCTCAGTATGGAATAGAGGGCATTTTGGGTAGAAGGGTGGGGATCAAACCCAGGGTGTTATATAAACTAGGTCTACCACTGAGCTCTGTCCCAGCCCCTCTCCCCTTGGAGTAATCCCCAGAATGTCTCCAAAGGCCTAGGAAACTATTTGAATGTTATTGTGTGGACCTGGGCACGTGCCACAAGTCAAAGGACAACTCTTAGGATGTCAGATGTCCTTCCTTTCTGGGAAACTGAAGGGAAGTTGCCAGGCTTGTCCCAAAGGCACTCTTAGCAGCTCTTTACTCCCCTTCTCAACCCTCCTTTAAAGTTTGTTAGTTTCCTGGGCAGCGGTAGCACACACCTTTAAGAAGCAGGTGGATCTCTGAGTTTGAGACGAGCCTGATCTACAAAGGAAAAGTTTGTTAGTTTATCGGATAATTTTAGTTTTTGCGAAAAGGTCTCTATGTAGTCCTGATGTTGGGTTTCCAGTTCCTGCCCATGTGCAGTAATTTATCTGGTGAATAGAACAAAGCACCTTTTTGAGGGGTTTATAGTGGGGGGAGGAGGCGGGTTAGAGAGTTCGGGCTTCCACCTAACATGCTGTGAAGGTAATGTGAGTGCATGGCTGCTTGTTGGGACTGTTGACCTCAACTTGTCTCAGGTCTTTCCTATAATTTAGGTGGGATTAGAAATGGCCTAGGGGTATGTGTTTGCTGGTTGGCCTGGGTCCTTCATGTTGACAAAACATAGGAGGGAACAATTTGCCCTTTTGATGGATAACCCCAAAACGAAGAGTCCAAAGCAGCAAATGCCAACTGCTTCCTGGTCAGGTTGTGTCAGTGACCCAGGCCCAAAGCTCATGGTAATTCTCGGCATAGTTCTTACAAGTCCTACTTCATATCTGCCTTGTCCTGCTCATTAGCTCAGGGAGGTCATGCAAAGTGGTTTAGTGCTTTACTGGAGAGTGGGAACACCAAGCTAGAGCCAGCTTTTACAAGTCCAGCTGGATCCAGCTACAGCCACCACAGGTCTCTAGGCTTCTTGGATTTGATATCAGGATCCTGGCTGGGAAGTGGGAGATTGGCAGGAAATCTGGCGAGAATGGAAAGGGTGCCTGCAAAGTATCCCATAGAATGGGGAAGGGGCCAATGAGTGTGCACAGGCTGTGTGAAAAGACCACATAGTCAGGGGAAGCAGAGTTTGGCCTGTTCCTTGAATGCTGGAGAAGAATGCAAGTTTGCAGTGGATTCCAGAAGGCCTCTGTATCTGTCCAAAGTCTGCGTGCTGTCTTTGGCTCCTTGCACATAGTCTGAAAAATGTCAGAGGCAGCAGGAGGATTGAAACTGCCAGCCACTTGTCTCAGAGTTAGGAGTGAGGGCTGAGGACACTTTGCTACTTGGAAGGGTCCTTGTTGGGGTGAGCTCAAGGGGAAGTGGGATCATCCCAACTTCTCCATCACCAACAACTTGGCTGGAGTCTTATTTCAGCCTAGCCTAGGGCTGGGTTCAGTCTAACCTTCCAGACCCCACTGTTGCCTACTCTAGAATCTGAGTCTGCTCTGGGGACGTGAATGCAAGCCATGAAGGGATGCTGGGGGCCAGCTCCCAAGTTCAGAGCAGAGAACATCATTTGGGGTTATTTCCTCTTAGAACCCAGTGACGAGCCAACCACATGTGGGTAAGACCTGTCTCCTGCTGAGTCCTGGCTTTCAGGTCATCCTGAGTGAGTGATGAGGTCTCCATAGCAGAGTCTCTTGCTGTGAGAGGGAATGCTGGGCTTTAGGTTAAATACAGAACACCCTGTCAAATTTGAATTTCAGGTAATACACTGAGTATTTAGTGTAATATATTGCATGTAGTATTTGACATTTTTTTTCTGAGATGTAAATTTTTACTGGGAAATATGTGTTTTTTTATTTGATGAATCTGGCAATTCTATACTAAGGAATTGTAGCTAGTGCAAATGAGCAAAAGTTTAAATTTCATTTTAAATGTACTTGCATTTTAATTTAGGGGCACGTATATTGCTCGAGCATGTGTGTGCACATGCACATTGATGAGCATGCATACATATGTTTTCATGTGTGTACCAGGGATTAGAAACCCAGGACCTCATGCTTGTGGAGCATATGCCCCACCATTGAGATAGATTGCCAGCCCCAGATCCAGGCACACTTAAATCCTGTGATGTTCCTATTTTCCTAACTGAAGCCCCCAACATTGAGTAACACGGACAAACCATTCTGCTCAGCCCTGTCTGGCCTCCATCCAGAAGGTCTTGTCATAATGAAACGGTGCCGGTTTCGTGCACCTGGTGCTCAGGGCTTCTTAGCAGGTATAATTGGAAGTCCTCAACATTCTGTTTGCTCCACCCACATTCCATTTAGCCACAGTCTCAGGTTCCTAAGACCCCTCATGCATCAGGGCCCCCACTCCAATCCTTCCCACCCTTAAAGATCTAGATTTCGGTGTTAGAGGAGACCGCCTCTACCACTGTAGTTTGTTGTTTTTAATTTGGTGTTTTTGAGACAGAGTTTCACTTTGCAGCCCACGCAGGCTTTCACCTCCTCGTCTGAGTGCTGGGATTACAGATGGGCACCAGTATGGCTAGTGGGTTGGTATGCATGCAAGGCCAGGGCTGGGACCACTTGGCGCGTTCAGTGTCATCATCTGCTGTGTGTTGGGATTTGTTAGCTCCATTTTACAGCTGAGGAAGATGAGGTGTGGGGACTAGGCCAGGTGCCCAAGACCCCAGATGTATCTGGGACTCCAGTTCCAACAGTGAAGGGACAGGATCTGACCTGAAGGTTATGGACCCCTAGGCTTTGGAGGGACTCCCAGTAACCTCTGCTCTATCCCATGTATGTAACAACCTTTTCCTTGGCTTTCTTCCCTTAGCCAGGCCTCTTTCCAGCACGTTGAGTTAATGACAGGCTCCCTGGTCTGCAGCTTCATTTCTGTAATCTACTCAGTGCTAGTCTCTAATTTCATTGCCTCCTTAGCTGTCTCTTATCCCCGGGAAGCTGCTCTCTGGCTGGAGGAAGGGCCAGCTTTCCTGCTACTGGCTGTCCAATGGAGAGGCTCATTTGTAAAGCCCAAAAAAGTAAGTAAGATTGGTAAGAGCAGGAGACAACTGTCTGTTCCCACGAAATGCTGTTTTAAGTACCTCCACCCTATGCTGGACATGAAACCTAAGCCCTCACACACGCTTGGCAAGTACTCTACCCCAGCCCCTTTAAGTACATTTTTTAGTTACTCCTTGAACTACAGAGACATAAATGGAATGGGCAGCAGGGTATTTCTAGAAGGGAGCAGAAGGAAATGGCCTCCCCAGCTGTGTGTGGAATTGCTGGCCCTAGGTTTTGCCCTTTCTTGTCTTGCTGCCTTCACATTGGGGTTTAACATTTACTTTTCCTCAAGGTGTTCCCTGTGCCTGTGTGGTAGCTCCTGCAGAACAGGGTTCCAGGAAGTACTCAGTGTTCAAACCATCCAGACTTCCTATGGTCCTGTCACTGCCTCTCTCCCTGACACCAGTGAGCCATGTGGAATCTGTCCCTTTCCATATTCTAAGTATAAGGAGTGTCAGGGTGTGAAGGGTCTGGTCTCTACTTGCTGAGAGGCACTTGGGCCATTGGTCCTGTCTCAGGTGAGGGGATAGGTCTCTGTCTCACGGAAGGAGCTGTGAACTTCAAAGAAGAGCAATCCATAAGAAGCCCCAGCAGGGGCTGGAGAGATGGCTCAGTCGTTAAGAGCACTGTCTGTTCTTCCAGAGGACTTGGGTTTGGAGTCCCAGCACCTACAGATCCAGGGGACCCAACACCCTTTTCTGGCTCTGTGGACACCAGGCACCAAGCACACACATGGAGCACGGACACACATGCAGGCAAAACACTAGTACACGCAAAGCAGCTGTGGCTGCCACCTCAGCAGTGCTTAGTGACGCAGACTTTAGTAGTATGTGATTATTGAATGCACTGGACTGCGTCTTGGTAAAAGCCAGAACATGTACAGCCAAGATGTGAAAGTGGAGGAGTTAGTTCAATGTAGTGCCCTCCAATAGAGGAAGTGGAGATTTGATTCTGCGAGCCTCTATATAGTCATGTGACATTGGGCCCATTTATGAACATGCTCGATTTAAGGACATAATTTCAGAAGGATGGATAACAAAATATTTTTAGACAAGCTGACCATCTTAACCTTTGTGTGTATATGTGTGTGTGTGTGTGTGAGAGAGAGAGAGAGAGTGTGTGTGTGTGTGTGTGTGTGTGTGTGTAAAGGCAGACGTCACGACCCTTCATAGCGAGTGTGTCCAGAAAATAAGGGGCTAGCGAAGTCTTTTGGGGTGGAGTTTGGGGCCTCTGAGGTCAAAATCTCACTTGCTAGACTTCTGCACACCCCTAAAGGTAGGTGGTTTCAACCGCGTTGGCTGTGCAAGGCTACCTCCCAATTCTAGATGACAGTGTAAGCGATGGTTTCCAGGGCGGCCATACATCTGAGGTGTTAGCAAGAGTGATAGCTGACGGCGTATACTGCAAACCAAGCAACCTCTGATGCTGTGATGAGAGGGTCACTAGAAGGGAGTGAGATTAGCTTAACTCCGTCTTCCTCACATCCAGATCCTTTTCCTTGTGCCTCATCCTTGGTCTCACATGTCTGAGTGGAGGCAGCCTGAGGCTAAGGCCCAAGGCCTCATCCTTTCTTTTCTGTCCTTATGGCTGCTCTACATAAAACAACATAAAAGTCAGTGTGCTCAGGAGCTAGGGTCGTTGGAGGCTTCTGATTCTGGGGAGGGCTTGTGTCTCCCCACCTTAGGGACATGTCAGGCCTCAATGCAAAGTTTGAGAAGAAAAATCTCAGAGTGGACTCTCCTCCTGGGGAGTTGGAAAGGCACTGTAAGATGCACTGTAAAATCCCTGTCTGTAGATGGGGAAGGGGAGAGACTAGGAGGTGGGGCTGAGCCCTCCAAAAGCCGGAGCCAAAATAAACCTCTCCTCCGTTGAAGGTCACGGAGGAAGACAGAGACCTGACCTGCAGCTTGCCTTCTGTGATTCCGTGCTTGGGGAGGTGTATTACAGTTTCTTTCATTTGCTGTCTTGTTCTCTCTGTAGCCCTGGTTGTCCTGGATCTTGCAACATAGACCAGGCTGGCTTCAAACTCACAAAGATCCACTTGCCTGTACCTCCTGAGTGCTGGGATTAAAGGCGGGCACCACCAAGCCCAGCCTATTGTTTTGAATGGTAGATAATGGGTATGTATTGGGGAATGAAGTAGAGAATGTTCCATATGTGGGGAAGGCCAGATGCCTGCAGCTGGGTAGGCAGCTGGCGTGGGGTACGCGTTTCTGTGGAACCTATGGTGTAAATATGTTATATATGAAGAAAGGAGAGTGCAGGACCAGTTACGCACCAACAGGAGGTAGGTGGGGTTTGACTTAGCTGATGGGGGTCGTGAGAGCAGCCAGCAAACCTTCAGTGTTATCTGGTGAGCAAAGGCAGAATTACAACCCGGTAGATGGGACAGAGGGCGAGTTTTGACTGGGTTCCAGAGAGCTTTCTGGTTATGAGAGCGGCCGGCTTATGAGGTGGGCAGAGCTGTGAGGCCTGAAGTAGGCCAAGGCTGGGTTAGCTGACTCAGGCGTTGTCCTGTGTGAGGGGATAACCCCCCCCCCCCCCGATTCTCCCACAGGGTATCTCTCCTCTATTCCCAGTCCCTGCCTTTCTGGTCCTGATTTCACCCTCCGCACACAGCTGTGCTCAGAGCACTTGGCCTGACCCAAAGCATTTTTCCTTGGAAAGGTATGTCACCCGTCAGGCCGCGAAGAGGCAGCCTGTGCTGGGACTATGGGCATGTGCTCCTGCTGTCAGGGCTGCAGAGCAGGGTGGGTCAGAGTGGGGAAGGCAGGCCTGATATCCCGGAGAGAACCTGTAGGCCTGCCTCAATCTTCTGGGTCGTGTGCTGGCCACTGTGCTGGGCTGGGACAGACTTGGTGGATAGTCACAGTTAGGTGAGCAGGAAGCTGGGGCTTCAGACCCTATGCATGGCTAAGACACATTCCCTGCTCTGGAAGGAGACTTCTCCCATGTGATTGGGGTACCCATGCTTGCTCCCCAGCCCTGCCTGCTTCCCGTTGTCCTGGTTGTGTGAGGCCACATGGAAGTTGAGACATTAGTCCTGAGCCTCTCAGAGCTTGGGGAACTATAGAAAGTTCTGTCTTCTCTCTGTACCCTGGCCTCCTCTTCTAGGCCTCGAAGCTTCCAATTCAAGAAGGTGTTTGTGAAACTGCTTCTGGAGTGCATCCCAAGGTTGAGCATAGAGACTGGGTGGGGACCTTCTAACTCAGCAACCCAGAGCCTCTGATGAGAGCGCTGAGCCCAAGCATCCTTGAGAGCCAGGGTCTGTGGATAGAGGGGCACATTCGCTGCTGTAGCAGGACACGTTTAGCCCAGGGCCTTCTCACCACGGCACTCCCCAGAGATTCTGGAGCCCACAGCCTTGCCCAGCAGTAGCAGCCAAGCACCTGGAGGCCTGATTCAAAATCCTCAGGGACTATAGAGTCATCCAAAGGCACTGAAGGCCTCAGTTAAGAGAGAGGTCCCAGGGGAAGACAGCTCGAGCCTCAAGTTTCTCCTGGGCTCTCCTGGGATGTCCTTTATAGGATCCAGTCCCTTCCAGCAGGCTATTTCTCCTTTTGTCAATATTTATTTCTCTTCTGGCCTCAAACAGCATGATATTTGTGTAAAGGGCAGGGGCAGACATGGCTGCCCCTCCTTCTTGTCTTGCAATTCCTTCCTGCTGGGTATTTCAGGTGGGGCAGGAGCTATCTACTCTCTGCAGGGAGGCTTCAAAGCAAGCCTGTCTTTCCACTAGGACTGGATGCTTTGGGAGAGCTTATTTTATTTTATTTTTTTGTGCAGGGTCTCACTATGTAGTCTTGGCTGGAACCAGGTTAGCCTCAAACTCATAGAGCCTACCTGCTACTGGCTTAAATAAAATTGTTTTTAAAATATTTATTAATTTTATTTTATGTGTGTGCCCGAGTGTGTGTGTGTCTGTGTACCGTGAGCATGCGAGAATTCTGGAGGTCATAGAAAGCATCTTAACTGCTGAGCCAGCTCTCCAGCCCCACCCCAACCCTTGCCTTTTTATTTTGAGACAGGGTGTTATTATATAAGCCATGCTGGCCTCGAACTCCCAGATCCACTTGCCTGTGTCTCCTCAGAGCCAAGATTAAAGGTGTGCACCACCATGCCTGGCCTAAAGTAAATTTGTTTATGATTTATTATCAGTAAATGTTTGATTTGCAAACCTATTTTAAAGGTTTTATTTTTTAAATTTTATATGTATGTGTGTGTTGGTACATGATTTGTGTACATGAGTGCAGTGTCCGTGGAGGCCAAAAGAGGGCGTCAGATCCTCTGGAGCTGGAGTTACAGGAGGTTGTGAGCTACCTGATGTGGGAGCTGTGAACTAAACTTGGGTCCTCTAAAAAAGCAGTACTCCCTCTTAACCTCTGAGCCATCTCTCTCTCCCCACTTATACCTATTTTATAAACACATATAAAATATATATACTTATATACCCAGGGTCATATAAAAATTTCTCAGGCCAAAAAAAAAAAATTTTTTTTTTCCAAGCCAAAGGGGTTGTGAGTGGAAAAAGCTTGAGGAGCTCAGCTCTAGTCATTTGGCCTAGAATAGAGGTTCTCAGAATATGCCTCAGCCCCAGAGACACTGCTGGCTTTGGCACAAGCTCTGGATCCAAATTTGAACAAGCTGCAAAGAGGCTGTGGCCAGGGAGGGACATGCACTTTACAGCAGATGTGCACATCATCTTCTGGGGAGTCACAGCCTGGCGGCGGCTGATGCCAGAATGTGGGCCTGACCCAGGAATGTGGAGTCACGGATGCTGTGTTGAGGAGTGAGTGACAGGTCCCAGACCAAACCCCAGCGTCTTTCCTGCCCCAGCTAGTCAGTTGGGATTTTGTGAGTTTGCCTCTTCCAAAGCTCAGGGAGCGAGTTTAAAGAGAAAATGCTTGAGCCCGACCTCGTCTCTCCCACATTCAAAATATTTTGAGCTCTGTTGCCCTGGTGTCAAGAGCCATTCAACACAAGCAGTGAGCCGCTGCTGGAAGACTGGGCCACTGCTGCTGGATTGTTCTCCCTCTTCATTTCTCTTAAATTTGTACTTCAGGGTAAAAAAAAAAAAAAAAAGTAGTAAAAGAAGTAACAGGAAGGCTGGAGAATTAGCTCAGTTGTAGAACCCTGGCCTAACATGCACAATACCCTAGGTTCTAACCCTGGTACACAGAAAACAAAACAAGAAATGAAAAGTTGCTAGAATTTGGTGCTAGAGGATGGTTCAGAGGTTGGGAGTGCTTACTGTCCTTGCAGGAACCTGGGGTCTATTTCCGGCACCTACATGGTGGTTCACAACTGCCTGTAACTCTAGCTCAGGGATCAGATGCCTTATTCTGGCCTCCAAGGCACTGGAACATAAATTGTACACACACACACACACACACACACGCACACGCACACGCACACGCACACGCACACGCACGCACGCACGCACGCACAAATCTGTTTTTAAAAGAAAGAAAATAACCAGGTGTGGCGGTGCACACCTTTAGTCCCAGCACTCGGGAGGCAGAGGCAGGTGGAATTCAAGACTAGCCTAGTCTACAAATTGAGACATCCAGGGCTGTTAACACAGAGAAACCCTGTCTTGAAAGACCAAAAGAAAATAAAAGTTACAAGAACAGTACAGTGTTTCACCACATTCCTTCTTTTGCCCCTAACCTCACAAAACCACAGGAATATGGTCAGATCTGGGAAATGACCCTTGGCACAGCACCCTTAGTCAAGCCTTGAACCAGTTTCCTCACTACTGTCCTTTTCCTTCGCCCGAGTTCATGCAAGAGTCGATCTTTGCAATACAGTTACTTTTTTTGTCTTTAGTGTCCACCACCTGCAGCCTTTCCTTTGTCGTTTGGTACCTTTAGGACCCAACCCTGGAGAGAAGTGACTGGCTGCTTTGCTGAATACCCTCTGCTGAGGTCTCTCATTAGGTCGTGCATCCTGGTCATGCATTGCGGATGTGCACTGTGCCACAAAGCACTGGGGTCACACTTCTGTAATGACAGCCTTGTTTTCTGGCCAAGGGAGTCTCTTAGGGGCTTCTTCTGTGCTGGGGTTTCTACTTCCCCTTTGCCCTGGCCGCTGTTGTCAGCAGTCTCCTGGAAGAGATAACCTGAGGCTTTGCAAATCACTTTTCTTCTCGAACCTTCCTGTTTCCAGTCACTGTGATTTGCCTAATGTCGATTTTTCCCTCCTCTCCATCCTTCCATATTGACTGATTGAATTTCCGTCCCAAAGAAGAGCTGTCACTTCTCCAGCAATTTATTTAACCAAATATTAATGTATCTCAGTGTGAACTCATGGATATGTATTTTATCCTATGGGTCACAGTGTGATGCTGTCATTTATTCCTTCAGCCCCAGCCATTGGGAACCTTCTCCTGGAGTTTCTGCATCCTTCAAGAAACTCCATCTTTTCCTGATTCCACGCAATGCCCCAGGATTTGCTACAATGTTGCTTAGTTCGTTTTTAGATAATTCTCTCCAGGCTACAGATCACATCACTCACTTGACCCCGAATGTGCTGGTCTGCCTCAATGCTGCTCAACACATCCGTTTGCTGCTTTGGTGTACTGGGCTGGGTCTTTGAAAGTCAGAGGCTGAATTTATGGGTCTGTTGGGAGCCATTAAACTAGTCAGGAGCCAGGGCTCCACCTCCGAGTTACGTGCCCAGTCTCCATGTTTTATTGTGCATGTCCCTCTTACTAAGTCTCTACATAAGCATCATGGATGGAAAAGCTCCCGAATACCCACTCAAACAGAACGGCGGCTCCTTCTGCCTGCATACAGAACAGTGCCAGGATTTCAACCAAACTCTGAGAACATAGGGAAGTCTCTTGGTTTGGGATGTCCCAGAAGTTGACCCCGTGACAAGAATACAGGCCCAAGTACTTAATATGGGAGGGGGAGGGGTTCATGGGGAACTGAAACATGACAGAGGGCAGCTGATGAGAATGTGTGATCAGATGCATTATCACTATGAGCAATGGGAGTTCAAGCTCACTGTCGAACTCTGGGAGACATGTGGACGGCTTTTCTGACCTGCCTGGCCTTGGGAGTCCAGGAGTCTATTTCTTTTTTTTTTTTTTTTTAATTTTTAAATTTTTATGTGCATTGGTGTTTTGCCTGCATGTATATCAGTATAAGGGTGTCGGATCCCCTGGAACTGGAGTTACAGACAGTTACGAGCTGCCATGTGGGTGCTGGCAATTGAACCTGGGTCCTCTGGAAGAGCAGCCACTGTTCTTAACCACTGAGCCATCTCTCCAGCCCCAGGAGTCTATTTCATAGCTCCTCTTGGTCCCTGGTGGGTGCCGCTCTGGAGCATGCTGAATCTTTCCTTCCTGTGAGCACGAAGGCAAAGTTGTGCACAGGCTGCGAAGGGTCTGCCGCATGCTGGGAGGCACTGATGGTTCCACTACAGACACTCCCATTTTGCAAACTAAGAAAGTAAAGCGCTGACAAGCTAAAAGACTTCTCCCACAATCTAGAAATAGGATGGAGCTTTTCTCAAACCTACGGATTTGGGTAAAAATTGGGTTAGATGACTCTTGGTCTCTGCCAAGTTCTGAAATAGTCTCCTTTGCACCCTTTATTTCTCCGGGCCCCTCCCTTGTGTCCAAGGTCGGATACTGAATGTCTTGACTTACACATAGACAGTGAATTTATCCCTTGTCCATCTACCTGCACTGATGAAGGTGACCTCTTTACCCAATCCACTTGTAAATGCTAATCACATACAGAAACACCAAGAAATTACATTCTGACGGCAGCTGTCCCGGCAGCTCACACTCAGTGAGTCTGACATGTAATGAGGATTCTCAGGAGGTCAGAACACCTAGGTTAATGTTGAATCTTGCTTTTTTAAAGTTATTTTTATTTTTGAGACGGGGGCTCTCTGTGTAGCCCAGGCTGTCCTGGAACTGTAGATTAGGCTGGCCTTGAACTCAGTGCTCTATCTGCCTCTGCCTCTTGAGTACTGGGATTAAGGTCATGTGCCACATCATCGTGGCTGCTTATATTTTCTTTCTGATCTGCTTAAAAATAGTTTTTGTTGATGTTCTACTTTTAAAAAATTAATTTTATTAGTAACTTTTTGAAAAATACTTATTTTATTTTTAATTATGTGTGTACATGAGTGCAGTGCCCATGAAGGCCAGCGACATGAGATCTCCCTGGAGCTGGAGTTACAGACAACTGTGAGCTGCCCCAAGTGGGTGCTGGAAACAAGCTCAGGTCCTCTGTAAGAGCAGTATGTGTGCTTAATCCCTGAGCCAGGTCCCCAGTCCCATGAAGATCTACTTTTGAAAAATATTCTTTAGTTTCTAATGCTTCCATTTGATTTTATTTCAATTGACATTTTTATTTTGACATAGATAAACTTGATTTACATTTATTTCTAAGAAACAATACACAGTGGGCCTATGTATTCCTTCCTGAAGTGGTAACATTTTCTTTTTTCTTTTTAAAGAAAATGGTGCCAGGCAGTGGTGGCACACGCCTTTAATTTCAGCACTCAGGAGGCAGAGGCAGGCAGATCTCTGGGAGTCGAGACCAGCCTGGTCTACAGAGCGAGTTCCAGGACAGCCAGGGGCTACATAGAGAAACCCTGACTCGAAAAGAAAAAGAAAAAGAAAAAAAAAAAGTTCAAAGTCTCTCAACTGTGGACTCCTGTAAAATAAAAAAACACTTTCTTATTTCAAGAAGGAAGAAGCAGGGCATAGTCACAACATGAACAAAGCAAAATGAAACTCCAAAAGCATAAACAACTCAGTGTCCCATATCTGGGACCCACTCATGATCTTGTGCACTCCCCCAAAGGGCCCGAGTCACCATCGGCCTCCATTCTCTGCAGCCCACACAGCTGGTCTCCTAAACTCTGGCCGACTCCACTCAATAGTTACTGCGGTCCTCGGTGGTCCTACCATGGTACTGGCATCTCCAAAACTCTGGGGTCTCCTGCTGCAGCTGGGCTTCATCTGCACCAATAGCCTCTCCTAGGCTCTCTTCATGGTGCCAAGCCTCTATTCTCTAGAGGTGTGATCCCTGGGCCTTCAACTGCCACCGAGGCTGTACTATCACTAACGGCCTCTCCTGTTCTCTCTCAGTGTCAAGCCTCAGCTGCTCTCCATAACCCCTTCATGCCTTCAAAACCAGTACCCGTAGGAGACTCTTACAAATGGCTAAGTGTGGCTGCCAGCACCAGGTACGGTCTTGGCCACATCTGGAACACAGCTTCTGTGTGCTGACTCTGAGGAAACACTTCCTATAAGATTTTGCCTCAATGATGCAGCTCTCTCTCTCTCTCTCTCTCTCTCTCTCTCTCTCTCTCTCTCTCTCTCTCTCCTCTCTTTTGGGCTTTCGAGACTGGGTTTCACTGCATAGCCTGACTGTCCTGGAACTCACTTTGTAGATCAGGCTGGCCTTGAACTCACAGAGATCCTCTTGCCTCTGCCTTCTAAGTGCTGGTCTCTTTTTAATCACCATTAATTTTTCTTTTTTTATAATTTATTTTTATTTTATGTGCATGTATGTCTATGTGAGGGTGTCTGATCCCCTGGAACAAGTTTACAGACAGTTGTGAACTGCCATGTGGGTGCTGGGAATTGAATCCTGATCCTCCGGAAGAGCAGCCTGTGCTCTTAGCTGCTGAACCATCTCTCTAGCCCCTGGAACCACAGATTCTTAACTCAAAATAGTCAATGGCCCCTGACAGAGTCTTTAAGGGACTCTCAAATTTCCCTCTGAAACTTCACAATTCATCATGGCATTGCTTCGGCATTCTTTTTTTTTTTTTTTTTTAATTTATTTATTTTTATTTCACGTACATTGGTGTTTTGCCATGGGTGTTGGGTCTCAGGAACTGGAGTTACAGACAGTTGTGAGCTGCCATGTGGGTGCTGGGAATTGAACCTGGGTCATCTGGAAGAGCAGTCAGTGCTCTTAACCACTAAGCCATCTCTCCAGCCCCTGCTTCGGCATTCTTATCTCCCAAACTCTCACAGAATAGTTCACCAAGCCTTGAATATTCAGTGGCTTTTCTAGCCCAAAGTTGAAGGTCCTTCCACAGTCCTCCCCAAACAACATGGTCAAGTCTGTAACAGAAATACCCCACTCCTGGTACCAATTTCTGTCTTAGTTAGGGTTTCTATTGCTGTGGTAAGTCACCATGAGCTCTTAAATACTGAGTTATCTCTCTAGCCCCCAATTTTTTTTTTCATTTAGTGTAATTCTCTGGAGAGTGTATCAGGTTATCAAGAATTCATTCCTAGCCGGGCGTTGGTGGCGCACGCCTTTAATCCCAGCACTCGGGAGGCAGAGGCAGGCCGATCTCTGTGAGTTCGAGGCCAGCCTGAGCTACCAAGTGAGCTCCAGGAAAGGCGCAAAGCTACACAGAGAAACCCTGTCTCAAAAAACCAAAAAAAAAAAAAAAAAAAAAAAAAGAATTCATTCCTCTGTATTGCAGAGTAGTATTCCATGACATGGATGTACCATTGTTCCTCTAGAAAGTTGTCTTTTAAAAGATGTAGGCTTGTTTCTAATTTTGGCTCTTCCAATTAAGAAGAATTAATATTAATTTTTTAATTAATATTACTGTATATTTTATATCTGAACATAAATTTTTATTCTCTAGAATAATTACAAAAGTACAGTTGCAATCACTGGGTCAAATATAAATTACATGTTTAGATTTCTTTTGCAGTGTCTCAGTATGTAATCCAGGCTGGCTTCCAGCTTGCAATTTTGTCTCTGCCTCCAAAGTACTGAGATTAGAGGAATGTACTGTAGACTCTTTAAAACTTTTCTTAAGGTATAAGTACTATCTCAAAATTTAAACTTTCTGATTTGATATTGATGGTAAGTACTAACTAATTCTAATCTTGGGCTTCATTAGCTTCCTGTACATGATTTCAGGCTTGAGTTTAAACAGATATTTAGAAATTAAGCCAGAATATCCCAGATGTATTTAATAGATCATGGTCCTTTAACCTCCTTACGATTTATAGCATATAACATTTAATGTTTAAGTTTTCTATAGTGAATAATAAACATTCCTAACATCAATCTCTGAAGTCTCCAAAAAGATGATGGGACCCCACAATGATGATTCTATCTGGATTTTGATATGCCACTAAGCCAATAAACACCACCCAAAGATCGACTTTGGACTACAAACTGCTCAGGTGGCCAGCTGAGATGGTCCAGCCTCATGCATTACTCCAGCCAGGACTTCAGATAAGCCCTACACTTTTCCATTACTCAGTGACTGACAACAAATGGTACAGCTAGCGCTCCCAGGACTTGACCATTGTTTCTTCTTTTTTCAGGGTCCCCTAGAGATGCCATCACCCCCCCAGACAGCAGGAAGTAATTTTAAGAACATGACACTCACATTCCCAAGAGGTGGGATGGGTGGATTTTTGTCTTTCACTGGGTTATGGTTATTTGTCATCGTGTGTGTGTGTGTGGGGGCGTTGGTTACAAGTTGTTATTGGATATGGTCAAAAAAAAAGTCTAGCGGGGGGAGGCTGAGTGGTGGTGGCGCACGCCTTTAATCCCAGCACTCGGAAGGCAGAGCCAGGCAGATCTCTGTGAGTTCGAGGTCAGCCTGGGCTACAGAGTGATATCCAGGACAGGCACCAAAACTACACAGAAAAACCCTGTCTTGAAAAACCAAAAAAAAAAAAGAGTTGGATGCCTAGTTAAAGGTTAAACTCTCTAAATAGTAGATTATTTGAATCTACTTTCAAACTAAAAAAGCAACTACTAGTCTTAAATAATTTACATTGGTATGGACTTCTGTAAATTTATACAAATTTAAGGTCATTTTTGTTATACTATATGTATGTTCCTACTTCTGTTTAAGATATTTTTATATCTTGATACAAATTTAAGGTTATTTTTGTTACTCTGTATATATGTTTCCACTTCTGTTTAAGATATTTTTTGCCGGGCGGTGGTGGCGCACGCCTTTAATCCCAGCACTCGGGAGGCAGAGGCAGGCGGATCTCTGTGAGTTCGAGGCCAGCCTGGGCTACCAAGTGAGTTCCAGGAAAGGCGCAAAGCTACACAGAGAAACCCTGTCTCGAAAAACCAAAAAAAAAAAAAAAAAAAAAGATATTTTTTATTTAAAAAAAGATATTTTTATATCTTGATACAAATTTAAGGTTATTTTTGTTATACTGTGTATATGTTTCTACTTCTGTTTAAGATACTTTTGTATCTTGATACAGATTTAAGGTTATTTTTGTTATATTGTGTATATGTTTCTACTTCTGTTTAAGATATTTTTGTGTATTGTTACAAATTTGAGTTTATTGTCCTTATAATCTGTTTCTAATTTTGCTTAAGTTATTACCTATATAGCTTGTACTTATACAGCTTGTTAAGTATGCAATGTGAAGTTTTAGTCCTTAAAAGCTATTTAGGATAATAAAGAAATACAGGCTAATAGTCATCCATAACTATCCAATTTATAGTCATGTTAGTTAGGTTTTCTAGGTATACAGAGATATATTTCAGATAGATAGGCAATATTCAAACACTTCAAAGACTCTTGCAGACCGCAAGAATATATTATAGAGATTCAGCTGTGTATTAAAGCTATACTTTGACTGGTCAAGGGTCCGTCAAATGGGAAGCCACTTATCACAGAATATTTGGTGTTATATAGCCTTAATATTTCAGCTGTCTTCTGCTATGAAATTTTTTTCCTGCCCAAATTCTCCTAGACCATATTAGCAAACAGCTAAGCTTTTCAGACACTGATCCACTAGATAGCTAAAACCCCTACAAGACTTAGGAGACTAGCAGACAGGAGATGCATAGCTTTGTTTCTTGTGCAAATGAAGCTCATACCATCCCTTGCCTTCAAGCCTAGTGGCATTCCAAAGCAATTGACTGAGGACCATAGGGCTTTTTGCATAACCAGGTGCAGTAAGGACTGGAGCAGAATTCCAGAGGCAGACACAGAACCACGTGGCCAGAGAGAGGAGAGAAAGACAGAAATTCTGTAGAGGGTAAGGCAGATTTCTTGTAGGGTTTATCAGGGCCAGGGTAAGGAGCCAGGAAGGAAAAATGGAGGATGAAGGAACAGAGGATGAAGATCAGGTCAAAAGCATAGGAGCTTACTAAAACTATGAAGACAGGAAAACTGGGCACAGAGAGGCACTGAATGTGAGAACAGAGCTGAAGCTGTATAGACAGAATTTAGTCATAGAGGAGTAAAGTTAACGAACAAAAGAGTGTAGTGTATGTAGATTCCTTTCCCTCAGATACCTCACACTGTATGTAGAGTCTTTCCCAGGATTCTGGGAGGAATTTTCTTAGGGCAGGAACTTGGGAAAATTCCGTTATCCTTAAAAGACCGACAGATATGGCATATAAAATGTTTAAATAACTTAGACTTTTCTTGACATGAGATGTGTCTACTCCTGGCAGCACTGATCTACATCTAAAGTGGATGATGAGCATCAAAGAAACTCCTTATAGAGTTTACTTTCTTTGTGGCAAAACTTAGCCACTAGGCAAAAAACTGCCCTTGCCTCAATTGCTGACAGTATACTGTCCAAACTGGACCAATAGGATGCAAATAAAGCGCCTGTCAATATTTGCCCAAACAAGGTAGGATGGCCCTTCAAAATTCCTTGTCCCTCAGAAATGTCTGTCTGATATACCAAGCCTGTAGGCCAGAGTTGGATGCCTCAATGTCACAGAAGAACCTAGGATGACTATCCAGACAGCCTGATGTCCCTGTCATTAGGAAACATTTCACCCTTCTGGGGTCTTTGATGGAGTTAAAGACTAAATAGTTATAATTATAGTTTTCCTTAGTTATGATAAAAAGGTAAATTAGATGTAAAACTTGAGACTCATCAAGATAACATAGATAATAAAATATTTTCTCGGGTTGGGGATTTAGCTCAGTTGTAGAGTGCTTGTCTAGCAAGCACAAGGTCCTGGGTTCAATCCTCAGCTCCAAAAACAAAAACAAAAACAAAAACAAAAAATATTTTCTCTAATTTTGCCAAATACAAATAGACTGGATATTGTAACTAATTCTTTTTTTTTTTTTTTTTTGGTTTTTTCGAGACAGGGTTTCT
>CABHPP010111479.1:100106-118336 GCA_902168425.1 Peromyscus attwateri | reverse complement strand
CACACACACACACACACACACACACACACACACACACACACACACACACACCTTTAATTCCAGCACTTGGGATCACACACCTTTAATCCCAGCACTAGGAAGATTGAGATAGGAAGTGATATGGTTGGGCAGAGAAAGGAATATAAGGTGGGAGGAGACAGGAACTCACGCTCTTTCATGCTGAGGAGTTGATGAGGTAAGAGGTGGTGACTGTGGCTTGCTCTGCTTCTCTGCTCTTTTAGCTTTCACCCTGATATCTGGCTCCAGGTTTTTATTTAGACCAATTAGGATTCATGCAATGCAAGAAAGTGGGCAAGAAGTGAGATTTGACTATAAAACCTCAAGGCCCATCCCCAGTGACCCACTTTAAGAGGTGTCATCTGTTGTGGGACATTTGTACACTGTGTGAAGATATATTGCTGTGATTGGTATAATAAAAAGTTGAATGGCCAATAGCTAGACAGGGAAGGTAGGTGGGATTTCCAGGGAGAAAGAGGAAGAGAAGGAGGAATGTAGGCAAGTGAGTTTTGCCAGTGAGATGTCAATGAAACATGGAGGGAGTCAGACATACAGAATGAAAGAATGGTAAAAAGTCTCATAGTAAAATGTACATTAATAGAAGCAGGTTAATTTAAGTTATAAGAGCTAGTGGGACAAGCCTAAGTTAAGGCTGAGTTTGCATAATTAATAAGAAGTCTCCATGTTATTATTTGGGAGCTGGCTGGCAGGACAGAAAAAGACTCTGTACAGTCATCTCCTAAAGGTTACACAATAGTGCCACAGCCGGTAAACAGGCATTCAAACAAAGGAGTCTATGGGAGATATTTCTTTTTTTTCTTTTCTTTATGGTACTTCATCATCTTTTTTTTAATTTTTATTTTATAATTTAATTTTACATATCAGCCACGGATTCCCCCTCTCCCCCCACGCCTCCCCCCCTAGCCCACCCCCCATTCCCATTTCCTCCATGGCAAAGACTTCCCTGAGGATTGAGTTCAACTTGGTAGATTCAGTCCAGGCAGGTCCAGTCCCCTCCTCCCAGGCTGAGCCAAGTGTCCCTGAATAGGCCCCAGGTTCCAAACAGCCAGCTCATGCACTAAGGACAGGTCCCGGTCCCACTGCCTGGGTACCTCTCAAACAGTTCAAGCTAATCAACTGTCTCACTTACCCAGAAGGCCTGATCCAGTTGGGGGCTCCTCAGCTATTGATTCATAGTTCATGTGTTTCCATTAGTTTGGCTATTTGTCCCTGCCTGTTCTTCTTCCAACCTTGGTCTCAACAATTCTCACTCATACAAACCCTCCTCTTTCTTGCCAATTGGACTCCCAGAGCTCCACCTGGGGCCTGGCCGTGGATCTCTGCATCCAGTTCCCTCAGTCATTGGATGAGGTTTCTAGCACGACAATTAGGGTGTTTGGCCATCCTATCACCAGAGTAGGTCAGTTCGGGCTGTCTCTTGACCATTGCCAGCAGTCTATTGTGGAGGTATCTTTGTGGATTTCTGGGGACCTCTCTAGCACTTTGCTTCTTCCTATTCTCATGTGGTCTCCATTTACCATGGTCTCTTATTCCTTGTTCTCCCCCTCTGTTCTTGATCCAGCTGGGATCTCCCGCTCCCCCAAGCTCTCTTTCCCTCGACCCTTACCCTTAATTAACCCCACTCACGTCCAGGTTGTCCAGGTAGATCTCATCCATTTCTCTGTCATTGGGCGATCCCTGTGTCTTTCCCAGGGTCCTGCTCTCTAGGTAGCCTAACCACAGCATATATCATCATTTAAACATGAATGCTTAACTCCTGTTGTCAGGGTGGGACTTGCCAATCTGAATTTACATGAGACTGTTCAGGATGCCTGTCCTTGGCAGTGGACGTGAGGTTACAGGTAGGAGAAATCAATTCTGGTATTGTGTGGATGAGGAAGGTAAGTAGCGTTAACAATAAGGTTTCGTGAATTTCAAAACCACTGTGAGACAATTTCAACATTCTCACCACAAAGAAATGATAAATATTTGAGGATATGGATATTTTAATTAATCTGATTTGATCATCACACAATAAATTCATGCATTAAAGCACTTAGCATACTGCATAAACGTATATGGTTATTATGCATCAAATATGTTAAAATATAATTTAAACATATTTTAAAGAATGGGAACTATTTAGATATGGGTTCTAATTGATGAGGAAAAGGAAAGCATTTCTGAAGTGAAAATTGCTAAGAAGTATTTATTTTTAGGTTTGCATATTAGGATTTTAATTTTGTTCAAAGCTGGCAATCATAGTCACTGGCCAGTGAACCTACCAAAACATAACATTTTATGGCCTGGACCAGTGACAGAGTTTCTCCAGAGATGTGGTCCCTTCCAACCTTCCAACCTTGTCCTTCCCACCCTCTGAGCACCTTCCTCGGTGGCCTTACATGTTGGTAGCAGAGCACTGGACACATTGGCCTCTCTGCTTTTTTAAATTTTTTAAAAAAATTATTTATTTATTTAAATTGTTTTCATTTTACATACCACCCCCAGTTCCCCCTCCCCCCTTGTCCCACCCCCTACCTTCCCGCTTCCTACCTGGTTTCCACTCCTCATAGGGGTAAGGCCTCCCTTGGGTAGTCAACACAGGCTGGCATAGGAAGCTGGGGCAGGACCAAACCCCTCCCCACTGCATCAAGGCGTACAAGGGCTCCAAAAAGGCAATTCATGAACCTGGGATAAGTCCTGGTCCCACTGTCAGGGTCCCCACAAATAGATCAAGCCTTGAAACTGTCACCCACATTCAGAGGGCCTAGTTCAGTCCCATACAGGCTCCCCAGCTGTTAGCCCAGAGCCTGCGAGCTTCCACTAGCTCAGGTCAGCTATCTCTGTGGTTTTCCCCATCATGGTCTTGACCCCCTCTTGCTCATATGATCTCTCTTCCCTCTCTTCAACTATTCTCCAGGAGCTCAACCCAGTGGTTGGCTGTGGATCACTGTATCTACTTCCATCAGTTACTGGACATAGGTTCTATGATGACAATTAGGGTAGTCACTAATCTAATTATAGAGGAAGGCCAGTTCAGGCACCCTCTCCACTGTTGCTAGGAGTCTTAGCTGGGGCCATCCTTGTGGAATCCTGGGAATTTCCATAGCACCAGGTTTCTCTCTTGCCCATAATGGCTCCCTCTATCAAGATATCTCTTTCATTGCTCTCCCTCTCTCTCCCTCCACCAACTGAACCATCTCAATCCCTCATGTTCCCCACCCCATCCCCTCCCTTCTATGGCTCCTCCAGGTTTACCCAGGATATTTTAACTCTTTCTCCTTCCTGGGGCCTTCCATGCATGCCACTCTTAGGGTCTTCCTTTTTACCTAACTTCTCTAGGGTTATGGACTGTAGCATGAACATCCTTTGCTTTGCATCTAGTATCTACATATGAGTGAGTTCATATCATATTTGTCTTTCTGGGTCTGGGTTACCTAACTCAGGATGATTTTTTTTCTAGTTCCATCCATTTGCCTACAAATTTCACAATGTCATTTTTTTTAAACTGCTGAGTAGCACTCCATTGTGTAAATGTACCACATTTTCTTTATCCATTCTTCAGTAGAGAGGCATTTAGGTTGTTTCCAGGTTCTGGCTATCATGAATAATGCTTCTATGAACATAGTTGAGCAAAAGTCCTTGTAGTATGATTGAGAATCTTTTGGGTATATGCCCCAAAGTGGTACTGCTGGGTCTTGAGGTAGGTTGATTCCCAATTTTCTGATAAATTGCCATACTGCTTTCCAGAGTGGCTGTACAAGTTTGCACTCCCATCAGCATTGGAGGAGTGTTCCCCTTACTCCACATCCTCTCCAACATAAGCTGTCATCAGTGATTTTTTTTCTGTATATTTTTATCAAGAAATGTTTTATTAATTTTACATACCAACCACAGATCCCTCTCTCTTCCCTCATCCTGCCCCTCTACCTTCCCTCCCCCAACCTGCCCCCCATTCTCTCCTCCAACAAGGTAATGCCTCCCGTGGGGAGTCAGCAGAGCCTGGTACATTTAATTGAGGCAGGTCCAAGCTCCTCTTCCTGCATCAAGGCTGTGCAAGGTGTCCCACCAAGGTGTCCAAAAAGCCAGCTCATGTACCAGGGATGGATCCTTTTCCTACTGCCAGGGGTCAGATCAAGCCACACAACTGTCTTGCTTATGCAGAGGGTTTAGTCCAGTCCCATGGAGGCTCCACAGCTGTTGGTCTAAAGTTCATGAGTTCCCACTAGTTTTGGTTGCCCATTGTGATCTTGTTACCCCTTGCTCATAGAATCCCTCTTCTCTCTCTTCAACTGGACTCCTGGGGCTCGGCCTGGTGCTTGGCTGTGGATCTCTGCATCTGCTTCCATCAGTTACTGGATGAAGGCTGTATGATGACAGTTAGGGTATTCACTGATCTGATAACTGGGGTAAGCCAGTTCAGGCACCTTCTCTACTATTGCTAGTAGTCTAAGCTGAGGTCATCCTTGGGGGTTCCTGGGAACTTCCCTAGCACGCAGTTTCTCCCTATCCTCATGATGTCTTTTTCTATCATGGTATCTCTTTCATTGCTCTTCTACTCTATCCCTGTTCCAGCTCAACCATCCTGTTCCCTTACATTCTCATCCCCCATCCCCTAACCTCTACTGCCCCTCCTCCCCCCCCCCCCCCCCTTCCCCCTTTAAATCTTATTTTTTTCCCCTTCCCAAGGTGATCCATTGCGTCTCTCTTAGGATCTTCCTTGTTAGATAGCTTCTCAGGAGCTGTGAGTTGTAGTCTGGTTATCCTTTGCTTTATATTTAGTATCCACTTATGAGTGAGTATATACCATGTTTGTCCTCCTGAGTCTGGGTTACCCCACTCAGGATGATATTTGCTAGTTCTACTCATTTGCCTGCAAATTTCATGATGTCATTGTTTTTTTACTGCTGAGTAAGTACTCCATTGTGTATATGTGCCACATTTTCTTTATCCATTTTTCAGTTGAGGGGCATCTAGGTTGTTTCCAAGTTTTGGTTATTATGAATAATGCTGCTATGAACATAGTCGAGCATGTGTCCTTGTGGTATGATTGAACATTCCTTGGGTGTATGCCCAAGAGTGACATAGCTGGGTCTTGAGGTAGATTGATTCCCAAATTTTTGAGAAACAACCATACTGATTTCCAAAGTGGCTGTACAAGTTTGCATTCCCACCAACAGTGTAGGAGTGTTCCCCTTGCTCCGCATCCTTTCCAACATAAGCTGTCATCAGTGTTTTTGATCTTAGCCATTCTGACAGGTATAAGATGGTATCTCAGAGTCATTTTGATTTGTATTTCCCTGATGACTAAGGATGTTGAGCAATTTCTTCAAATGTCTTTCATCCATTTGAAATTCTTCTATTGAGAATTCTCTGTTTAGCTCTGTAGCCCATTTTTTAATTGGATTCTTTGGTATTTTGATGTCCAGTTTCTTGAATTCTTTATATATTTTGGAGATCAGCTCTCTGTCAGATGTGGGGTTGGTGAAGATCTTTTCCCATTCTGTAGGCTATCTTTTTGTCTTATTTACTGTGTCCTTTGCCTTACAGAAGCTTCTCAGTTTTACGAGGTCACCTTTATTAACTGTTGCTCTTAGTGTCTGTGCTACTGGTGTTATATTTAGAAAGTGGTCTCCTGTGCCAGTGCATTCAAGGCTACTTCCTACTTTCTCTTCTATCAGGTTCAGTATAACTTGATTTATGTTGAGGCCTTTGATTCACTTGGACTTGAGTTTTGTGCATGGCAATAGATGTGGTTCTATTTGCAATCTTCTACATATTGACATCTAGTTACACTAGCACCACTTGTTGAAGATACTTTCTTTTTTCCATTGTACAGTTTTGGCTTCTTTGTCAAAAATCAGGTGTTCCTAGGTATGTGGATTAATGTCAGGTTTTCAATTTGATTCCATTGGTCCACATGTCAGTTTTTATGCCAATACGAAGCTGTTTTTATTGCTATAGCTCTATAGTAGAGCATGAGGTCAGGGATGGTGATGCCTCCAGAAGTTGCTTTATTGTAAAGGATTGTTTTGGCTATATTGGGTTTTTTGTTTTTCCACATAAAGTTGAGGATTATTCTTTCAAAGTCTGTGCAGAATTGTGTTGGGATTTTGATGGGGATTGTATTGAATCTGTAGATTGCTTTTGGTAAGATTGCCATGTTTACTATGCTAATCCTACCTATCCATAAGCATGGGATCTTTCCATTTTCTGACATCTTCAATTTCTTTCTTCAAGGACTTAAAGTTCTTGTCATACAGGTCTTTCACTTGTTTGGTTAGAGTTACCCCAAGATATTTTGTATTATTTGTGGCTATTATAAAGGATGATGTTTCTCTGATTTCTTTCTCAACCCATTTATTACTGGTATATAGGAGAACTGCTGATTTTTTAGAGTTAATCATGTATCCTGTGACATTACTGAAGGTGTTTATCAGCTATAGGAGTTCTCTGGTAGAATTTTTGGGGTCACTTATGTATACTATCATATCGGGTGTTATTCTGACAGGTCTGCCTTTATAAGTCACTTAGCCTTTTTCCTTTGCTGCTCGTAATATTCTTTCTTTATTCTGTATTTTTAGTTGTTTGATTATTATGTGGTGAGGGGACTTTTTTTGGGGGGGTCTATTCTCCTCCTTCTATCCCTATTATTTTTAGGTTTGGCCTTTTCATGGTGTCCTAGATTTCTTGGATATATTGTGCTATGACTTGTTTGGCTTTAGTGTTTTCTTTGACTGATGAATCTATTTCCTCTATTGTATCCTCCATGCCAGAGGTTCTCTCTTCCATCTCTTGTATTCTATTGGTTATTCTTTCATCTGAAGTTTCTGTTAGTTTACTCAGATTTTCTATTTCTAGCATTCCCTCTGTTTGTATCTTCTTCATTGTTTCTGTTTCAATTTTTAGCTCTTGAACTGTTTCCTTCACCTGTTTAATTGCTTTTTCTTGGTTTTCTTGGCTTTCTTTAAAAGATTTATTGATTTCTTCCAATTTTCTGTTTGTCTTTTCCTCAATGTCTTTAAAGGAGTTTTTCATTTACTCTTTAAAGGCCTCTATCATCTTCATAATGTTATTTTAAAGGTCACTTTCTTCTGCTTCTTCTACGTTATGATGTTCAGGTCTTGCTGTTGTAGAACCACTAGGTTCTGGAGATGCCATATTGCTCTTCATGTTGTTGTTTGTATTTTTGCACTGGCATCTACCCATCTCTTCCTCCAATAGGTGCAATAATGTCTGTCTGAGGGATTTGCTCTTGGTCCAATCTGTGCTTGCTGTATCTGTGTCTTGGGGGCCACTCTTGTTCCAATCATAGCTCTTGGTCTAATTGGAGCTGGTGAATTCTGTGTTTCAGGGAGTTGTTCTTGGTCCAATCAGAGCTTGTGGCTGTGTCTTAGGAAGCCACTGAGGTTGCAGGGGGATGAGTGGGTTTGGGGTAGGGTGTGGGTCTTGCAGATTGCAGGGTTTGATGGGGGTATTGGTGGGGAAGCCTGCCTGAAGGAGTCTTCCCTGCTGGCCTGCTAGGGCAGGGATGGGTGGGGTTTGGGAGGCATGGGTTGTGCCCCAGGGCCATGGGTGGTAGAATATTCACTCACCTCTTGGTTGAATTAAAGCTGGGAAAGCAATGGGTGGGGTCATCATCAGTGTTTTTGATCCTAGCCATTCTGAAAGGTATCTCAGTGTCATTTTGATTTGCATTTCCCTGTTGACTAAGGATGTTGAGCAATTACTTAAATGTCTTTTGGCCATTTGAGATTCTTCTGTTGAGAATTCTCTGTTTAGATCTATACCACATTTTTAATTGGGTTGTTTGGTATTTTGAGGTCTAGTTTCTTGAGTTCTTTATGTATTTTGGAGATCAGCCCTCTGTCAGATGTGGGGTTGGTGAAAATCTTTCCCCATTCTGTAGACTGTCTTTTTGTTTTATTTACCATGTCCTTTGCCTTACAGGAGCTTCTCAATTTCAGGAGGTTCTATTTATTAATTTTTGATCTCAGTGTCTTTGCTACTGGTTACATTTAAGAAATGGTCTCCTGTGCCAGTGTGTTCAAAGCTACTTCCCACTTTCTCTTCTATCAGGTTCAGTGTAACTGGGTTTATGTTGAGGTCTTTGATCCATTTGGATTTGAGTTTTGTGCATGGTGATAGATATGGATCTATTTGCATTTTTCTACATGTCAACATCCAGTTATGCCAGAACCATTTGTTAAAGATGCTTTCTTTTTTCCAATGTATAATTTTGGCTTCTTTGTTAAAAATCAGGTGTTCCTAGGTATGTGGATTAATGTCAGTGTCTTTAATTTGATTCCATTGATTGATGTGTCTATTTTTATGCCAGTTCCAAGCTGTTTTTATTACTGTTACTCTATAGTAGAACTTGAAGTCAGGGATGGTGATACCTCCAGAAGTTCCTTTATTGTAGAGGATTGTTTTGGCTATATTGGTTTTTTGTTTGTTTGTTTGTTTTTCCACATAAAGTTGAGGATTATTCTTTCAAAGTCTGTCCAGAATTGTGTTGGGATTTTGATGGGGATTGTATTAAATCTGTAGATTGCTTTTGGTAGGATTACCATTTTTACTTATAGATTCTACCTACCCATGAGCATGGGTGATCTTTCCATTTTCTGACATCTTCTTCAATTTCTTTCTTCAAGTACTTAAAGTTCTTGTCATACAGGTCTTCTACTTGTTTGGTTAGAGTTACCTCAAGATATTTTATGGTTTTTTTTTGTAGCTATTGTAAAAGGTGACGTTTCTCCAATTTATTTCTTAGCACATTTATCCTTTGTATATAGGAAAGATACTGATTTTTTTTTTTTTAGTTAATCTTGCATCCTGTCACTATATTGAAAGTGTTTATCAGCTGTGGGAGTTCTCTGGTAGAATTTCTGGGGTATACTATTATATTATTTGCAAATAGTGAAAAAAAAGTTTGACTTCTTTTTTTCCAATTTGTATCCCCTTGATCTCCTTTTGTTGTCTTATTACTCTAGCTAGAACTTTGAGTACTATATTGAATAGATATGGAGGGAGTGGGCAGCCTTGTCTTGATCCTGATTTTAGTGGAATCACTTTGAGTTTTTCTCCATTTAGTTTGATGTTGGCTGTTGGCTTGCTGAATATCGCCTTTATTATGTTTAGGTATGTCTTTTGTATCCCTGATCTCTTCAAGATCTTTATCGTGAAGGGATGTTGGATTTTGTCAAAGGCTTTTTCAGCATCTAATGATATAATCATGTGGTTTTTTTTCTTTTAGTTTGTTTATATGGTGTATTACATTGACTGATTTTTGTATGTCCAACCATCCCTGCATCTCTGGGATGAAGTAGGCTTAATCACAGTGGATAATTTTTTTGATGCATTCTTGGATTCGGTTTGCCAGTATTTTATTGAGTATTTTTGCATCAATGTTCATGAGGGAGATTGGTTTGTAATTCTCTTTCTTGTATCTTTATGTGATTTGGGTATCAGGGTAACTGTAGCCTCATAAGAAAAAGTTTGGCAATGTTCTTTCTGTTTCTATTGTATAGAACAATTTGAAGAATATTGGTATTAGCTCTTCCTTGAAATTTTGGTAGCCTCTCTGCTTTACCCTGCACTGCTGTAGCTTATTTCAAATGGTACAAAGATGGCCTGCTCTACCTGGCTCCTGCCTTCTCATTCTTCACACATCTCTCTTCCAAGAAGAGTCCATGCAGCAGATATGGCTTGGTGTTAAAAGTCTTCTGTAAACTAAGGATGCTTCCAAGGTGCCTGCATTGTCTTTGAATGTACAGCCAAGGTTTATGGTGTTATTTATTCTTAATTTTGGAGTGCAAATCTAAATGAGATTCCAACTATTTCTATACTTTACTGGGAGCAGATTTGAAAGATTATAGCAAATATGTGTTGTGTTTTTTTTTTTTTGAAGATTCAGAAAAGCTTGAGGAGGACATTGGAAAAACAAGCTCTAAACTGTAGCAGGCAGTGCCATGCTAGAGCAGAAAGGTGCTTAAGAAGGACAGTAACTCTGTCCTCAGAAGTTTTGGGAAGGATGCCAGGCCATTGCCTGAACATAGCCTCAGCTCTTGAAGAGACACTGAATAGGGTCCCAAGAGGCCCTTTATGTGAGAGTCTTGTTAACTATCAAACTCTTAACCAGAAGTGAAATCTCTAATAAATAGTCTCTCTCTCTCTCTCTCTCTCTCTCTCGTGTGTGTGTGTGTGTGTGTGTATGTCTTTAGGATTCTTTATGTCCAAGATCAGTTTTAATGAAGTAAGGAATTTAACCTAGAAGTGGAATAGTCACAGTGTCATGGCTTGTTTATAAGGGGGTATTAAATCTATTGTTTGGGACAAGTAATGTCAGAGTGAGTACTGCCCTGCTTAAATGAACAAACAGTTACAATTAGGAGGTTCTAAGTGAAAATAAAATAACATTTTATGCAATGTCATCCTATTTCAAAATATGAATAAGTGCTGCTCACAAACCCCTGTGAGGGCCTGTTGAGATAGCTCACTGGGTAAAAGTGCCTGCTGTCAAACCTGAGTTCAATTCCCAGGATCTACATGTGGAGAGAGAACTGATTCTTGAAAGTTGTCCTCTGAACTCTACATGTGCATCATGATATGGTCACCCTTGACCCCCCAAATACATGTGAAAAAATTTTAAAAAGGAGCCCGTGAGAAATGCCAAGCATGGTCTCCGTTTGATGTTGAGACTACAGGTAATAGCTATCCTTGTTTGTAATCTTTGGTATTTAATATATTTTTATGTGGAACACATATGGCTTTTTTAATAGAAAAGCAGTAAATGTTATAAAATAATAATAAGCAAAAAATAACAAATGAAGTGTGAGGTTGTTTATACAGGGAGAGGGCCAGGACTGATTTGGGGCCCTTGGTCCAGTAAAGCCATGAATCTGCAGAGTAAGATCACTGGCAAGGTCATTTCTTATGCCTTATGAATTTGGGAAACTAAAGATGATCATATTGTTTATTTTCTATTCAAATGAATAAGCAATGGTGTTGAACAGTGGGACCACCATGATATTCTCTACATACCCCAAACTCATACTGCTAATCTTGGTGAACTTCTTTGACGCAATTGGTTGAACCAGGGTAATCTATGTGACCTTTAGATTGAAACTATCCATAGGAGCCTGGTTGGGTCACCAGTGCATATATAAAACAACTAAATCATGAATCTGGTAGGGTCTGACTGGTAGGGGTGAAGGAGTTTAACAGGGGTGGGAGTAAATAAAAGAGGAAGTAATATAAGAAAGTAATGAAAATACATTATGCACATATCAAATTGTCAAATAACAAAATGAAATAATAAAAATGCTTTAAAACTGGTGATGGGCTTCAAATGAATGCATGAATAAATGCTGTCTGTCTGTGGAATTCTTCACTCTGCCAAAAGAACCATGAGCCCTATATAGGAACCCTAAATTTGAAACAGTGCTAGGTTAGCGGGTGAGTAGGGCAGATTTTGGGCACAACGCAAAGGAGGGAGTTGGCTGTGCTTGCCACATAGAACTGGTGTTCCAGGTGCCACTGTACCAACCCTTTGTTTCTGCTACTCAGCTAGAGCAAGGATCTGCCATCTGGTGGGTACCAGGTGGATAGGATCTCTCTGTTTGCAGAAGCAGATCTAGCCACTGGTGAAGAGTCTTGGCTTGATTAGAAAACAAGTGAAAAAGAGCTGAATCAAGCCTCATTTTTTTTTTGACAACTGCACTCTTAACATGCACAATCGGTAAGAGTGCTCCTAGGAGGCAAAAATCATCCTTCATCCTACAAAGTTGCATGAATACCTCACTCTGGATGTCCCTAGGAAGTCCTCATGATTTTCTGAGCCATGATGTTCTGACTTTCATGCTAAGAAGGGGATTAGTGTTAATATCTGTTAGGCTAATCCTACACAGATGAGCTATTGAGAAAATGCTTCAGTTTCAGAACACTGTTATCATAATCAGCACCACCACCATCAGCGTCATCATTACTAACTCCAATTGACTGCAATCTTCATAGCGCTTTATAGCTGCCTTTTGCTGAACCAATTTTCTGAGCAAAATCTTACTAGATTTACTATAGAAGTGAAGGAGACTTTAGCTGCCTATTGCAAAGAAGGATTGGTGTGAGCTTGGTGAGGGGTACATAGCAGGGTATGTAGGTAAAGTGAACACTGGGAATGCATGCAGCAATCAGATAAAAATCATTGATGACTATGATTTACGTAATAAAGAATGAGATCACTATAGCAGTGACTCATTTTTTATAAACTTTATTTTTAAACTATCATATAGGACAACTCTTTTGAGTGCATATTGCTATGCACTTTTTTGTATTGCTTTATTTTTTTCAGACATCATGTTGTTTTACAGCCCAGACCAGTATGGAACTTATTACCCCTTGAATACTGGTATTGCAGGTGTGTGCCAACATAGCCAGCCAGGAATTTTTAACACATATGTGTGCTGTGGGATGTTCTGTATGGCAAATGTGTTGCTAATAAAACACTGATTGGCCAGTGGCTAGGCAGGAAGTAGGCGGGACTAACAGAGAGAATTAAAAGATCAGGAAGGCAGAAGGAGACTGACTGCCAGCCACCGCCAGGACAAACAGCATATAAAGATGCGGGTAAGCCACGAGCCATGTGGCAAGGTATAGATTTATAGAAATGGATTAATTTAAGATATAAGGACAGTTAGCAAGAAACCTGCCACGGCCATACAGTTTGTAAGCAATATAAGCCTCTGTGTGTTTACTTGGTTGGGTCTGAGCGGCTGTGGGACTGGCAGGTGAAAGAGATTTATACTGACCACGGGCCAGGCAGGAAAACTCTAGCCACATATGTGGATTCATATATCAACACATAATGAGAACTATGGACCCAAGAGCCTCTCTCATGCTACTCATTTACAGTCACACTAACCTTATCTTTATCCTTAGTTGCTAACATCTCTGTCACTCTATTTTTGTTGTCTACAGAATGCCATCACAACCATTAGAGGTTGACTTCCTTCACTTAGCCTGCCTTGGCATCCAGTAGATTTTATAATATTATCTGTTCAAGACTTTTTGCCAATTTTTATAGAAACTTTTCTGATGTATAACTATTTTGAGTTATTACCTTAATGTATTTTAATATTTTAGTTAACATACAAATTAATATGTGCCATTGTGACAATTATATACATGTGTATCATTATATTTTATGTGTATTTGGTTAATTTTCATATAAAGTATAAGGTTAGGACCAATTTAATTTCTTTTTTGCCTAAAGAAATTTAATTTTCCCAATACTAATTCCTCCTTCTGTATAGTCCACTTTTTGCTTTCATGCCATAAAATATTTATATATCCATCCATCCATCCATCCATCCAGTTAAATCTAGATTCCGCATATGAGAGAAAATGGGTGATATTTGTCTTTCTGAAGATGGTTTATTTTTGTTTAAAATGATCTCTATCCAGATAATTATATTTTTCTTTATGGCTGAATAAAATTCCACTGTGTCATATACAACATTTAAAAAAATCTATTCATCTGATGAGCATGGATGTTGGTCTCACATCTTGGTTACTGAATGTGCAAGATCTCTGTAGTATGCTGACTTTGATTCCACCATGTATACTCCAGGTGTATCTGTATGATACAGATGGTAGTTTCATTTCTAGGGTTCATTTTTTTAAAAAAAAATTAGTTAATTAAATTGTTATTAGTTCTTTGGAAGCTTTTAAAAAAAACTTTTAATTGATTTCTTGTGAATTTCACATCATGCACCCCAATCCCACTCATCTCCTGTCCCTCCATATCTGCCCTCTATCCTTCCAACCTCCCCTACAAAAGAAAACAAAAAAAAAATACTAAAGGCAACAACAGCAACAACAACAACAAAATGTGGAAGCTTTGGTGTGTCATGCAGCATATCCTTTTACCCAAATGGCTTTACTGGCAAAGTTCATTGTAATGAGTCATTGGTCTGGTTCAAGGCCTCTGGCTTCTGTTACACTATCAATACTGGCTCTTCACTGGGACTCATCTCCAATGTCATGGTGTTGTCCTGTGTCATGGAAATCCTACAGCTTTGGTTCTGCAGGACTGACCCTTCACAGGCTCCAGCAGTTCTTTGATGGGGTAGATGTTGGGATGAGCCAACCCAAAACCCTGGATCTGGGTCTGGGTGGTAGCTGAATTGGTCAGTTTGTCTGCCATCCTACACCTGAACCAGCAGGGCCAGCTCTCCTGCTTTTCCAAGGTGAGGGGTGGGACCAGCTCTTTCTAACTCATACCATCAGGGCTAACTCTCCAACACTGCCTTGGTGAAGGGGGGAACCAGCTCACCTGTGTGCCAAAGCCAGCAAGGAAGGAGTGGGATCAGCTCTCTCCCATCCACACCTCCAAGGCTTGTTGCTGGAGAGTTCCTCTCCAGCTCCCACCAAGCCCTGGCAGTCCCACAGCCCACTTATAAATAAACACACAGACGCTTATATTATTTAAACTGTTTGGCCTAATGGCTCAGGCTTCTTGCTATCTAGTTCCTATATCTCAAATTAACCCATTTCTACTAATCTATAAGTTGCCACGTGGCTTGTGGCTTACCTGTATCTTTACATGTTGCTTCTCATCACAGCAGCTGGCAGCGTCTCCCTGCCTCAGCCTTCCACTTCCTAGACCTTTCCTCTCTCTTTGTCCGCCTATACTTCCTTTCTGGCTACTGGCCAATTAGTGTTTTATTTATCAGTCAATCATCCACAGCAAAGGCCAGTTCTCCTATGCTGCCCAGGTGAGGGGCATGGCCATCTCTCCTTCCCTCATGGCCGACTTATGTGCACCCACACCACCAGGGCCAGCTTTACTGTGCTGTCCACGTGAGGGGCAGGGCCACTCTCCTGAGTGCCATAACCAGTTAGGGGCAGGGCCATCTCTTCCACTCTCAGGCTCTCAGGGCCAGGTCTCTCTATTCTTTGCCCATGCCACCACTCCACCGATAAGAGGTAGGGCCACCTCTCCTGAGCTCACACAGCCCTAGGAAATTAACATGGCCCCAGGTTGAAGCCCAGACCAATGACATCTGAATGGCCTTTGATGGTAACATGGGCCACAGACATCTGCCTATGCCCCTGCTGCTACAAGGCCAAGGACCAGATATGGCCCTCAGCAGTAGCAAGGGCCAGGACATCTCCATGTCTTCAGATGCAGCACAGGCTACTCAGATCAGGCTCTTCTTCCCCACCCTTGTATCTCCAGTTCATCTCTCTTCACAGTGCACTGACCATTCTGCTTCTCTTTCTCTGCCATCTCTCCACCACAAACTTGCTCATCACAGTGGTGCCCACTGAGGTCCATGTGGCTGCAGATAGGACCTCTCCAGTGTCACTCATGCCAGGCCCATGCTGCGTGGCTGCAGGCAGGGTCCTCTTGAGTGTCTCCCAATGACAGAGAAATGGATGAGATCTACATGAACAACCTGGACTTGAGTTGGGGTAATGAAGGGCAAGGTTCGAGGGAAAGAAAGCTTAGGGGAGCGGGAGATCCCAGCTGGATCAAGAACAGAGAGGGAGAACAAGGAATAAGAGACCATGGTAAATGGAGACCACATGAGAATAGGAAGAAGCAAAGTGCTAGAGAGGTCCCCAGAAATCCACAAAGATACCTCCACAATAGGCTACTGGCAATGGTTGAGAGACAGCCCGAAATGACCTACTCTGGTGATTGGATGGCCAAACACCCTAACTGTTGTGCTAGAAATCTCATCCAATGACTGAGGGAACCAGAAGCAAAGATCCATGGCCAGGTTCCAGGTGGAACTCCAGGAGTTTGTATGAGCGAGAATCGTTGAGACCAAGATTGGAAAAAGCACAGGGACAAATAGCCAAACTAATGGAAACACATGAACTATGAACCAATAGCTGAGGAGCCCCCAACTGGATCAGGCCCTCTGGGTAAGTGAGACAGTTGATTAGCTTGAACTGTTTGGGAGGTACCCAGGCAGTGGGACTGGGACCTGTCCTTAGTGCATGAGCTGGCTGTTTGGAACCTGGGGCCTATGCAGGGACACTTGGCTCAGCCTGGGAGGAGGGGACTAGACCTGCCTGGACTGAATCTACCAGGTTGAGCTGAATCCCCAGGGGAGTCTTTGCCCTGGAGGACATGGGAATGGGGGATGGGCTGGGGGGAAGGTAGAGGTGGGGGGTGGGAGGGGGGAAGACAGGGGAATCCGTGGTTGATATGTAAAATTAAATTAAATTATAAAATAAAAAAAAAAGAAAGAAAAACATCCTTGTAGACCAATTTGTGTTGCCCAAACATTCTTGGATGTATGGTCTTCTACAGGAGCCTAGTTAACTTACCAGGGGCTTTCTTTGAGAAAACAGCCTTTCTCTCTCCTAGTAGCAACAATTGCCAATAGCTCCATGGCTATGGGTGGGATTATGTTCCAAGTTCCTCTTTCCTCTCTGGAATTTGATCTGCCTTTGGCTTGCACAGGTTTTACACATGCTGTTGCAACCACTGTGAGTTCATATGTCCAGAAGATAATATTTCCTTAAAACTATCTAGTGCCTCAGGCTCCTATAGTCTTTCTGCTCTCTCTTCCACAACAACTCTAGAGTCTTGCAATGGAGGTTGCAGTATATATGTTCCCTTTAGGGCTGAGTATTCTACAGTCTCTTATTATCTGTATCTTGGTCAGTTCTGGGTGACTATGTTAACCACCATCTACTATTTTCAGTTTTTTTTTTTTTTTTAAAGAGGCCTCCATATTGATTTCCATCATGGCTTCATCAGTTTACATTTCCACTAATGGTGTAGGTAGAATGCCTCTTTCCCTACATCTTGGTCAACATTTGGTGTTTATTGTTTTCTTGATGATAGCCATTCTGCCTAAAGTAAGATGGAATCTCTGTGTTATTTTAGCTTGCATTTCCCTGATGGCTAAGGATGTTAAACCTGTTTTCAAATACTTATTGGCCATTTATACTTCTTTCATAATGTATCTGTTGTATTCATTTGTTCACTTATTGGCTGTATGAAATTTTTGGTGTATGAAATTTTTGGTGTATAGTTAGCTAAGATTTTCTCCCATCCTGTATCTGTCTCTTCATTTTCACAATTGTACCTTCTGTTGCACGGAAGCATTTTAATATCATGCAATCCTATCAGTCAATTCTTGGAGTTATTTTCTGTGTGGCTAGAATCTTTTCAAGAAGCCTTTGCCTGGCCGGGCGGTGGTGGCGCACTCCTTTAATCCCAGCACTCGGGAGGCAGAGCCAGGCGGATCTCTGTGAGTTCAAGGCCAGCCTGGGCTACCAAGTGAGTCCCAGGAAAGGCGCAAAGCTACACAGAGAAACCCGTCTCGAAAAAACAAAAACAAAAACAAAAAAAAGAAGCCTTTGCCTGTGCTTATATCTTATATCATGTGTTTCCTTTAGCCGTTTTGGAATTTCAAGTCTTATATCACAGTCTTTGATCCATTTTGTGTTTAAGTTTTGAACAGAGTGAGAGGCATGGGTCTGGCTTTATTCTTCTACTTATTGGTAACCGATTTTCTCAGCACTGTTAGTTGGAGAGGCTTCTCCAATTTACATTTTTGAAACCTTTGTCAAAAATCAGGTGTTTTGGGATATTTGATCACACTGTGACACTCCAAGACTGCTAATAAAATTAACCTTGAGACAGGAGGCAGAGCCAACAACTAGCTGACTGGAGTTACAGATTCCCATCATAGAGATTTTGGAGGACAATATATGGTAGAGAGGCACAGAAAGGGAGAGGGAGAGACTTGGAGAGATTCAAGGGCTTTTCCTTTGGAAAATCATGGAGAGTGTTTCTCTGCTGCTTCTGATGTCTGACTACTGAGTTTTTATTGGTAATAGAACAGTTTAGATAAATGGTTCAATCAGGTGGCTAAGACTGTGAGTTTATTTCTGAGTCTTCTGTTCTATTTCATTGGTCTATCTGTCATTATCATTCTGCTTTTACCCATCTTTGTTCTTTTTATTTTCTTGCTGTTGACTTCTGAATATTTATTTTAAATTCTAAATCTATCATTTGTTTTTGGAGTCTTTACTTGACAATATATTCTTCCAGTCTGGGTTGTCATTCTCTTTTCACAGGCAAAAAACTTTTTTTTTTAAACTTTTTTACATTATTTATTTATTTAATGCATTTTACACACACACACACACACACACACACACACACACACACACACACACACACA
>CABHPP010111479.1:78296-99027 GCA_902168425.1 Peromyscus attwateri | reverse complement strand
TCTCTCTCTCTCTCTCTCTCTCTCTCTCTCTCTCTCTCTCTCTCTCTCTCTCCCCCCTCTGTGTGTGTGTCTGTGTGTCTGTGTGTATGTATGTATTTATGTAATATGTCATTGTACTTTTTAGTCTTTGTCAACTTAACACAAGCTAGACTCACCTGGGAAGAGGGAACTTCACTTGAGGAATTCCCTCCAGCAGATTGGCCTGTGGATGTGTCTGTGGGGCATTTTCCTAATTGCTAATTGATGCAGGAGAGTCTAGCCCACTGTAGGTGGCACCATCCTCAGAAAGATGGGTCTGGACTGTATAAGGAAGGCAGATGAGCAAGCCAGAGGAAGTAAGCCACTAAATAGCATTCTTCTTTGGTCCTGCTTCAGTTCCTGCCTTAGCTTCCCTCAATGAAGCATTTAATTGCTTTTGGACATGGTGTTTATTATAGTAACAGAAAGCAAAGTAGAATGGTCAGTCATGAAAAATGGCTGTTTAGCTTTATTGCCCTGAGTGTGTGGTACAGAACTAATAGAGAAAAGATGTTCTCCATCACTAGAAGTTTGACAGGCAATGGGCAATTCAGCACAACGGTCCTGGGGCAGCTGTACCTACCTCTTGTGTGTATGTGTAGCTAATCAGTAGAAGGAATAACAAAGAAATTGAAAAGTGCTTCAAGAATAAGTGATCAGGATAGGGTATGTACCAATAAAACTAGGGCACCCAACCATCATCCACAGCAGGCCACCTGGGTCAGATGTCTTCCTGGCAAGAATAGTCCCCATTTATTTTCAAATGAAGTTGTACCATGAACTGGCCCATCGTGGGTACCACAACCATAGGAGAACCAGGGCTTGGGTAGTCAGGAAGGCAAGGATTGGGCGAATGACAGACAGACAACACACTCAGAAGTGGTATGAATCTGTTGCAATTTTACTTTTGCAAATCAGTAGTTTATATACAGAAAAGAAAACTATCAGGTCATACAAGGAACAACAAGAGCTTGGCAATAATTTAATTACATCATCTTTAAAAAACAGCAAGCACACAATTATTAATCAGCGCTAGACGTATCCCTTCACCCACAAGAACTTTATGACCTAAAGAGCAGTCTGTGTTTTTTAAACTTAGTACAGTCCCTAGACTTGTGTAGACTTTTTGTGGTTGTAGCTGTGTCCCTTATCTTATGTCAGCAGTTTTTTTAGTTTATAATACATTTTTACTTTTCTGGTTCTCATGACCCACTTAGCCAATTTGGATGTTGCAGACCCTCTCTAAGTCTTTTTTAGTTTTTAGTTTTTACCAAAAAAATTATTTCTTTTAATATAAAACCTTTTTACCTGTTGGAATATGGACTCTTGTACTTTTACGCCTGTAAGGGGAAGGGGTTCTGTTGTAGTCTTTAAGTTTCCCATGCTGAACTTCCTCAACAGAGGGGCCCACCATCTGCCTCCTATGAGATAACCTTTTTTTTTTTTTTTTTTAACCATAAATCACTTTAGTTGGGATTCTTAAAGGATTCCTAGTGGGTGAGTGTTCATTCCCTAGAAGTGCCTGAACCTTTATACTTTCTTTATCTAGCGGCTTGAGGTCTTTAAGAAATAGCTCATTCTGTTATATCTGATTAAGATCCATGTCCAGCTTCCCCTTTCCTCCATAGTTCACAACCCAAGCATTCATTAATTTTGACTGTGTTTTATAGATTAATTAGAACATTATCAGAAAAGCAGTTATACAGAACCCATAGCCCAGGGAGCTCATGATCTGTGAAGTACATTTTCTTTGAGAAGGAAGCATAACGCAAGCACTCTGCCAGGGACCTCCAGGGAGCTTAGTCCTGTGGGACATGTATCTCCCGTCTGCTATTATTGACATAATTGTTCATGTCACACGGACGACACTGGAGTTGGTGTGGCAAAGTGGACTTCCATGCTTCTATCTTGTCTCTTGATTTACTTGGTCTGTCATGGGACAAAAAGCCAGACCTCAACTCCAGTAACATCATCTCATGGCTAGACTTAACTATAATATTAAAACATGTGAAATAAGTAGAATCTGACTCTGCTCAAAATAGAATAGGTCAAGATTGGTAGCACACGTTATCATTGTTTTCTACCATGTATAGCTGCAGCTCAATGCAATGTTTCTGTTATAGCCTTTAGAGCCACTTCCTTGCCCAAAACAGGGAGCTGAGCTTGGAATATCCATCCTGGCCTTGCTCCTTGTTAACTGCTATTGTTTGCCTTAATATCGCTGTTCTCTCTGCTGCTTCCTTTCTCCTCCCTACCTATAAATTTACTGCAACATCAAAGTCCCTACCCACTCTACCCTCCTGCCTGATTAACAGAGGCCAGCTGCTGTCTGCTTTGTTAAAGCACCAAATTCAGGACATTTTTAATCAATGTCCCCATGTAACATTTTGTAATAAAAATGCTATGTTACTGTACAGATGAGACCTCTTTGCAATGCCTACACCTAACTGTCTGGCAAGTATTTCCATACATCCTGGCATGCTTCAAGGAGCATCTCAGTTTGCTTGAGGTGTTTTTTGTGCATTCTAAATATGTATACTGACAAACATCTGTCAAGTCTAGGCCTTCTTCTCCACTCACCCTCACGAATCTTTCTATTCTTTAAGAAATTTGTGGTCAGGCAGTGGTGGTGCACGCCTTTAATCCCAGTACTCGGGAGGCAGAGGCAGGTGGACCTCTGTCAGTTTGAGGACTGCCTGGTCTACAGTGTGAGTTCCAGGACAGCCAGGGCTACACAGAGAAACCCTGACTCAGGAAAAAAAAAAAGACAAAAAACAAAAAGCCAAAAGCCAAAATCAAAAACAAACAAACAAACAAACAAAGAGAACCAAAAAACAAAAAAAGAGGAAAGAAGGAATTTTAAAGACATTCAGCAGCTGTAACACAAACTTGAAAGTACAGAATTCTCTTTTCTTTTGGAATGTGTTTCCTCCTTTAATCCTGAAATGGGTCCAAGAAAGAGGAAGAACCAGTGTCATCACCTTTACTTTAGAGATGATAGAGTGTGACCAGAAACTCAGGGGGACATCTGTGTTGAATGCCTAAGTTGAGAGCTTATTTATGGTATGGCAATGTATAAACATAGAAGATATATAAAACTTCACAAAGGGAAATGGCTGACAAGAAGGTTAAGTGTTTGTGGACATGGAACACGCTAGACATATATATGTTTATGTGAGACCCAGCTATCTACTCTAATGAGGGTGACATACCGTTGGTCACTCTCTGGATGAATGACTGAATTAGAGATCTTGTACTTTTACACCTATAAGGGGAAGGGGTTCTGTTGTAGTCTTTAAGTTTTCCATGCTGAACTTCCTCAACAGAGGGGCCCACCATCTGCCTCCTATGAGATAATTTTTTTTTTTTTAACCATAAATCACTTTAGTTGGGATTCTTAAAGGATTCCTAGTGGGTGAGTGTTCATTCCCTAGAAGTACCTGAACCTTTATACTTTCTTTATCTAGCGGCTTGGGGTCTATGAATGACTGAATTAGAGATCTTGTACTCAGAGAATGACAGAAGAAAGCACTCTACCCCATCTTTTATCCTCACACATTCACATATGAATGAAAGCATCCTCATGCACATATTCATCCACTACGTGTACCTCACAGGGTAGTCACAGGGTCCAGTTGTTTCAGAATATCTCTTCCTGTGTCATATATATCTCCACACCCAATACTCATTTGCCCTAAAGCTCTGGAAGCAACACTCTGCTAACAGGCATATAATGGAAACTATACACCAAGCACTTGGGGTGGATTTTCCATCATTAGATGAGGTAGATGAGAGCAAAGATGATGATAATGGTGATAACAATGATGACACATCAGTTAACATTCATTAGCACTTATTATCCACTAGGAATTATGCTGTATCTTCTTTTTTATTAAGAAAATTTTTCCATTCATTTTCCAACCAAAGATCCCCCTCTTCCCTCCTCCCACCTCCCAGCCTCCCCCTCCCAACCCTCCCTCCACTCTTCCCCACAAGAAGGCAATGCCTTCCATGGGGAGGCACATCCAGTAGAGGCAAGTCCAAGCCCCTCCCCCTACCTCAAGACTGCAAGAGGTGTCCCATCAAAAAGCCCACTCATGCACCAGGGATGGATTCTGATCCTACTGCCAGGGGGCCTCCCAAGCAGATCAGGCTACACAACTGTCTCACTGTCCAGAGGGCCTAGCCTAGTCCCATGCAGGCTCCACACTATGTTGTCTCTTACATATAAATCATACTTAATTCTAATACCAACTCTTAGATTGTGTGTGTGTGTGTGTGTGTGTGTGTGTGTGTGTGTGTGTGTATGTGTGTGTGTGTGTACATGTAGTGGATGAATATGTGCATGAGGATGCCTTCATTCATATGTGAATGTGTGAGGATAAAAGATGGGGTAGAGTGCTTTCTTCTGTCATTCTCTGTCTCATATATATATCATATATAATATATGCACATATATATAATTTTTTGGAGGCAGGGTCCTCTCACTGAGCCTGGAGCTTACTGTTTCAGTGGACTGGTTGACTAGTGAGGCCCTAGGGTCTACTTTTTCCACCCATTGCTAGAGTTACAGACATTCACCACTACACTTGACTTTTACATGTGTTCTAGGGATCTGAACTTAGATCTCCATGCTTGCACAGCAAGCCTTTTACCCACTAAGCCATCTCCTCAGCGTCCCTATAAAAATTTTTATTACATACATGCACACATACACACACTCACAGGACCAGTGGCAGGGTTTTGTCTGTTGGGCTCCAGGAGACATTAATTGCTGTGTTACTCCAGTAGCCATATTGCCTAATCCAGAAAGTGGATTCCTGGCACAGACCATAGTCTTTCCAAGAAGACTGGAAAAGAACCAAGTCACCTTAGCTGTGGGCAAGGACAGTAAGTTTAAAACTGAATGTCCTCAAATAAAAAGTTCTACTTTGAGTATATCATGTTAAATAAATATTACTTTGCATTAGTAAAAAAAAGGAAAGGAAAGGAAAAGAATGGGTGCCTTGTTGAAGCAACCTCCAGTTGTAAGGAGAGGAGGCCAGCACAGCACATACGCTGAGACTCTGACACAAACCCACTGTTTTGACAGCTGCTCATTTGTCTAGACAGCTATGGCTGCACAGCTTTGTGACTGTACTCAATGTGCCTACACTGTGCCAAGTGCTTTATAGCAATTATCTTAATCTTTCCAATGGCCTTTTAAAAAGTACGGTATACACAGTTCTCAATTTAAATTGGGAAAAACGAATACTTTTTCTGAGATTACAGATTTCAAAATGAGTAGTGGATTGGATTCTAGGGCAGGTTACAAGATTGCAGAACCCAGATAAGACACCTCATCTTCCCTGAACTCTGAACCAGAAGGTGTGGCAGAGATCTGTCAATGCTTACATAAGCAGAGAGTGTTTTCAGAACATTAGCTTGGTGTAGGGGAGAGCTCTATGAAGAATAAGAATGGCAAGAGCCAGGGTAGCCTGGCCTTTAGCCAGCAATTTGGGCAGAAACTTGTAGAGCTGGGGTAACTTTTTACCTTCTACCCAGAGATGGTGGGTTAATATGAGGACCATATCTTGAACCAATGGGGTGGGACATGAAGAGATTGTGGGCACTACAGCCTAGGACTCCAGAAGTCTGAAGAGAAGCAAGTCTGAGGTGTGAGTAAGAGAATGATGAGTCTCTCTCTCTCTCTCTCTCTCTCTCTCTCTCTCTCTCTCTCTCTCTCTCTCTCTCTCTCTCTCTCCCTCTCTCCAGGGCTGTCCCTGCTTAGAGGAGTGGAAGAATTATGTCCTGGACAGGCATTTCATCACTTTGTGAGAAGGTTGGCAAGTCAATGGATAACATTCAAAGCACTTAGTTGATATGCTGTGATGTGTCCTATGTAAGCTGTACCCATTAAATCCTCATTGCTACCTTGCCATTCATTGCCTAGTAACCAATAATAGCTTATTAACATACATTTAAAGCTGTTTACAAGTGAGGACAGAGTGACAACAGTTGGAGTTAAATTACCATTCCCCTCACTTCCATTTCATTCACATAAATAATAAGCCAACAAACATCTTTACTCATAGAAGTGATGAGTCATTAATTCAAAAAACAACTAAAAAATAAACTTTGGACTTTAATTGTTGAGCTAATGAAAGCAAATCTAAAGTTCAGACCTAAATTGACTGTTGAAACCTCAATTTTTTTGTTTTAATACGAAGATGAAAAACATCTATTTCAAAAGATAGGAGCTATAAATTATGAGGCTTCTTTTTGAGATAAAGGCCAAAATGCTATGTGTAATCATAACACAGCTATAAAATTCTATTCTGTTCCTTGGCATTAAGCAAATAAAAATGTTTGACTAAAGAATATAATCCGATGTTTTGATATCAGTTTCAAGCTTTATATCTTGCAGTAATGGCTTCCATTACTCATGTTTGCAATAGATTATTAGGTTTTTTTTTTTAACAGACTGAGATTTAAAATAGCACAAAATGTGGAGAGATGCAATAGTGAGTTTTCAAGTGGTTCTGAATCTTACTCTGCATCTGACCGCGCACTGAATTGTGTATCCTCTAAACACTGGATAGTATCATCTCAAAATTCAAATACAAGTGACGGGAAGAGTGAGTAAGAAGTGGGAAAATAAAGGGCTGAAGTGCTGTGTTGCCGTTTGGGCTCTGGTGATATAGAGAAGGTTTTTCGATTCTGAAAGAAATAAAGGTAAACAGACCAAAAGCCTCCTTCCCCCAGGAGAATAGATAAAATGCTACCTGTACTTAGAGCTGATCCAGATGTCAGGGTCACAGGTGCGCCAGCCCTGAGAGCATGAGAGCAGAAGAGCTGGCCCCTTACCCCTTCGGAATGCCCCCTAAAGCTATTGGGAAAGAGGGCCCTGCTGCACCTTGCCTGGGCAAAACAGTAGAGCTGCTGGCCCTGGCAGTGCTGGAGAGCTCATCTGAGTAGTAAGGATGAGGGAAAGCTAGCAAGCTCACCAATCCAGCTACCACCCGGGCCCAGAACCCCAACATCCACTACATCTATGAACTGTTGGAACATGTGAAGGGGAGGATCCTACAGATCCAAAACAGCAGGATCTACGTGACACAGGCCAACAACAGGATATCGAAGAGGAGCCCCAGTGAGAGCCCAGTATCGGTGGTGGAGCAGAAACCAGAGACCTTGAAACAGATCAGTGACTCTCATGGCAACGAACACTTGCAAGTAAAGATGAATGGACTAAAGGGTAAACACTGTGTGTCTTAATGGACCACACTACAGCTCCCATGACAAGGTTCTTCTTTTTTTTTTTTAATTTTTATTTTGTTTTGTTTTGTTTTGGTTTGGTTTTTGGCTTTTATTTTAAATTTGGTTTTGTTTTGGGGGTGTTGCAAGGGCAGACGTGAGGGGACAGAGAGATAAGTGAGATCAGAATGCACGATGTGAAATCCACAAAGAATCAATAAAAGCAAAAAAAAAATTGCCACCTGTACATATGAAGGAACAATGTTCAGCCTTAAAAAGGAAGGGGCTTCTGATATATGCTGCAACAGGGATGAATCTTAGGAATACCCTGCTAAGTGAAAGAGCCAGACAGACCAGGAAAATATCCCTTTGTTTCCATTTATAGGAGGTTCCTGGTTATATAATAAAAATGGAGAGCAAAAGTAAGGTTTGGGGAGCTAAAGGAAAAGGAGCAAGGAGTTGTTTTATTCTTTTTATTTTTACCTTCACTTATTTATTGTGTGTGTGTGTACACTTTTGTACTCATTGTAGCAAGAGTGTAGGGGTCAAAGGACTACTTGTAGAAGTTGGTTCTCTCCTTCTACCACATGGATCCTGGGCATTGAACTCAGGTTATCAGAGTTGGAAGCAAACACCTTTAACTGGTGAGTCATTTCACTGGCCCAGGATACTGGCTTTTAATGGGGATAATGTCTCAGGTTTGTAAGATAAAAATATTTTAAAGGTGCAGCGAGGTTGAGGAGGGCACAGGACATTACATTCTGGCCTCCACATACATAAATACATTCACCTACATGTATGTGTGCGCGCACGCGCACACACATACACACACACACGAACACACACACATGTATTGCTATACATATACACACAGTGGAATATAGTAAAAAATGTTAAATGAATTAATGAACAAATGACTAAATTCATGTGTCTTGAAATGGAATGGAATCCACTAAAGACTGCCAGACTGTAAGATAATAAATTTGTGTTGTTTTAAGCTACAAAGTTTGTGGTACTTGTCATAAAAGCCACAAGAAACTATATATCCTGTCTACAATTTTCTGGAGTGGTCACTAAATTCTGAGTTAAGGGCAGCATGGGATCTAGGGAGTACATTGACTGTGGAGATTCAAAGCAGGCCACCTGGATTCAACACTCGGCTCAGGAACTTAGTGTGCAACTGTAGTGACATCAGTAATCTTTCTTTGTGTTAATAAATCAGAATGAGAACTGTACCTACCTTATTATGTTATAGTGAACATTAAACACCTACTTAAAGGAAGGGTTTATAATAGTGACTGGCATGTAGGAAGCATTTGTTGTAATTTATTCTTAATATTATATTCTCATCCTATGCTGGGAGTAGTTCATGCTGGTGAGCTCCATTCCCCAGTTTAACACACACCTCCAACCATGGGAGAGTTCTGCCAAGTCACCGCATCTCAGAGCAGTCTATCCCAGGCTGCATGTCAGTTCATTCTACTCAGAATGTTCCTCCAATTCCAGAGACGTGATGGTGACTCTCCTGTCAATCTGACACAGATTTGGGATTCCCTGGTCCCTAGGTTCTTTGCCACCCATTTATCTATTATTAACGTGGTTGTCTCATCAGCTTGTAAAGAGGCTGTGACTGAGGCTCAACCTTGTCAATTTTGGCCAGGGGAAGCCTTCACTCTGTTAGATCCTCCTCATCTAGCCCAAGGAAAGCTATGTCAGTCCTGAGTGCTGTCACAGGGCAGAAAGACTCTATGGCTGCAGACCTAATCCATCTGGCTCAAGACACGTCCTTGTGTGTTCTCCCATTGCAGCCTCCCAAAAGTGTTCCCCATGAGTGTATGAAGTTCTTCCCTGGTTCCTGTTTCCAAGCAACACAAAGTGAAATGTTATCTAAGACCTCAAGACACTGGTGAAATTGTTTAAGGTTCACAATATCTGAGGCCAAGAACCAACAAAGAAATGTGGGGTTGTAGGCGGGAGATTGGGGCTAGAGGTACAGAAAGGCCTGGTTTGAGCCAACACAGGGCCTGGATGCACTTAATTGAAAACCACATGTTTAAACCATGCTTCCCTGGCCACCTTCGGATGTCATTGCTTCTGTTCACAGATTGTGATTTTCAGTCCAAACCTAGTTGTCACTAAGCCCACATAGAAGGAAGGAAGGGAAGAAGGAAGGAAGAAAGGAAGGGAGGGAAGGAAGGAAGAAAAAATGAAAAACCAGTAACACTTCTTTCCCTTAAGGCTTTCTCTAGTTATAGGTCTTAAAGAAATAAAACTTAAAAACTCAATTTTTTAATACATAAAGAAACTGACTAAGACTAGTAAAGTTATACTTGTAGTTTTTCCTGAAGAGAACAAACACAAAGAGATGAGTCGAGCCTTTAAAACGTGAGATATCAACTTTCTTCTTAAATCCATTTGATTGGAAAGTCTTTTCCCAGCCTTTTATTCCGAGGTAGTGTCTGTTTTTGAAGTTGAGGTGTGTTTCTTATATGCAGCAAATGGATGGGTCTAGTTTTTGTATCCATTCTTGTCCCTGGTGCATGGGCAGGCTTCTGGGAATCCGATGCCTGTGGTGTGATGCCTTGCACAGTCTTGGTGCAGTGGGAAAGGGCTTGGACCTGCCTAGGCTCAGTGTGCTGGGCTCTGCTGACTCCCCATGGGAGACCTTGATTTGGGGTATGTGGGGATGCAGGGTGGCTTGGGAGAGAGGGTTGGGAGGAGGGGGGAATCTGTGGGTGGTATGTGAAGTGAGTAGAAAATTTCTTAATAAAGAAAAATGGAAAAAAATGTGAGATATTTCAGCAGTTCATATGGATCTCCTTTTGTTTTGTTTTCCAGCATGTTATACAATGCTAAATATTAAGTATTTACTGCCACAGCATTTCAATACTTTATGATTTTACTTTAATACAGTTTTTGTAGTTTGCATCTTTGCGTTTCCGCCTAATTTCCCCACTATCTAAAACAAGGTTTGCCTCATTGAAACTCTTCTCTTGTCCTGCAAATGCAAATCCTTCCCCATCCCTGTAACACCTTTAAAACATCAAAACAGTCTGGTCATTGGAAAGCAACGTTGGGAACTGTAAGAACATTACTTTTTAGTTCCACTGGGAAAAAATTGGACAGAGTTCTTGAAAAGACACTGATTGTATGTATGTTTTCATTGTGGTCCAGATAATAAGTCTGACCAACAGTATCTTCCCAGGACACAAACAGATTCAATAAAAGGTGTGTCTAACAATGACTGGTCACTTGCCACCAGACAAGACAAGAAAGCGATCATCAATAGCTCCACCACTCATTTGTGTCTTTATCTCCTTTCTTCTCATCCACTGCCACTTAAAGTGTTTTGAACAGTTGCCAGGAACTAAACACAAACCAGCTAAGTGGTGGGAACTGCCTCTGTGCTGACTGGAGAGAGGGAGGGAGAGAGGCTTCTCCAGGTTTGCAGGACACCAGGGGTGACAGAGCTGTGGGAGAAACCTCAGCAGCCTTGGCTGGCTGGACCAGAGATGCTTAAGTGTTAAAGGGGCAGGAACAAAGAGACTGGGTTGGAGCTCAGCAGTGATGTGCTCTCCTAGCATGTGTAAGGCCCTGGGTTTCATCCCAAGACAGCTAAATACAGTAATTGATAAGGAAAAGGTGAGACACAGAAGAAAAGAGAGAAAACTGTGCTCTTTTGTCCACTCTAGTTTTCCTGCTTCAGATGCCCTAGCAAAATGTTTTGTCATTTTCAGGTTGAGAATTTTCAATGTAATTTTTTGGATTTTGTCTTTTTTTTTTTAATTGTTGTTCTTGTAGTATAAACTTGCAAATTGGAAAGGACAGAAAAGATAATCTTGCTCTCCTTATTCACTGCTTTCTTTAAAATATACACTAATGGGGCTGGAAAGACGTTTCAGTTGTTAAGAGTATGTACTGGTCTTGCAGCGGACCCAAGTTTGGTTTTCAGAACCCATGTCTAGTGACTCACAATCACTTCTAACTCCGAATCCAATGAGATCAACTCCCTCTTCTGGCCTCAGAGGGCACCTGCATATGCCACACACAAATACACACACATATACATAATTAAGAATAAAATAAATTAAAAAATTATAAACAGTGATATATATGGTGTGGTGGTATTGTGTTCCCCAAAATATCGTGTATGCTAATAAACTTACCTGGGGTCAGAGAACAGGACAGCCACAATATTAAACATAGAGGTTAGGGAGTGGTAGCATACGCCTTTAATCCTAGCATTCCAGAGGCAGAAATCCATGTGTTCAAGGATACACCCAAGCATGGTGACCCACGCCTTTAATCCCAGAAAGCAAGCCTTCAATCCCAGGGAGTGGTGGTAGAAAGCAGAAAGGTAAGGCGTGAGGACCAGAAACTAGAGGCATTTGCCCTGGAGAGGCATTTGCCCTGGGTAAGCATTTGGCCTGGAGAAGCATTTGGCCTGGTTAAGCATGTGGCTGGTTAAGATTTCAGGCTTCTAGCAGCAGTTCAGCTGAGACCCATTCTGGATTAGGACTGAGAGGCTTCCAGTCTGAGGAAGCAAGACTAGCTGAGGATCCAGCGAGGTGAGGTAGCTGTGGCTTGATCTGTCTCTCTGACCATCCAGTGTTCACCCCAATAACTGGCCTCAGGTTTGATTTTATTAATAAGAACTTTTAAGATTCCTGCTACAATGTGGGACTTTGTTTGCTGAGTTTTTTTTCCTGCAATTACATGCTTTATCATTTTTAAATGTAAACAAGGGTTGGTGACAGACCAGAACCCAGATGCCTTATAATTACTGCAAGGAGAAATGAGGACTCATGGCTAGCAAATACATCACACAATACTTAATCATACTAAACTATCTTTGTTTCTAATAATGTCTTGTAAAACATGGTAATCTTTATTTAAAATATTGAAAAAGGAGACGGATCAGAACAATTTGTCTCAAACTCACCACACTATAAAAGCAGAAGCCAAGAACTCTTTGATCTGAACCCCAAAGACCTTGGGTAGCTTCCAATTCCATGGAAGAAAAAAGTTTCAGTACACATTTTTAAACATAAAACAAAAATATAAGGTCTAGTCTATTGGCTATTTCTCCAGTTTTAGAGCTTTAGTCAATTTCAACGTTTTAGGGCATTTGTTTATTTGTGTTGAGAAAGGGTCTCTGGCAGGCCAGACTGGCCTCATCTTGCTTTTGCAGGAATGGCACTGGGTCCCTTTTACTCGTGCCCTCACTTCCCATGTGTGCTTTCACTACAGGCTGTGAGTTTAGCCCCAATGTCAACTGGACCTGCCTGTAGATTCCTGTTAGTAACATTACTATTTTACAGATTTTCTAAGCAACAAAAAGTTAAATCATATATGTTCTTCTCACTGCTCCTGCCCCTAGCTGGGCATTCTTTTGTTCATAAAAGCAATCAAGCCATCAATAACAGCCTCCACCTATACTGTTATGTGCTTTTATGACTTACCTCTTGACTATTTACCATGAGACCACTAAAGTTCAGAACTGTAACTTAAGACCAAGTCTTTAAAAAAGTATCCTTTGATCTATGCCAAATGATCTGTAGAGAAAATATTAAAGGCAAGCATACACCAAGAGGTGCCAAGAACATTTACCAGGGAAAAACTTTAGAATTTATTGTCTTTCTTAAAACCATAAGATTTGAATGGCTGAAAAGACTGCTCAGCAGGCAAAGTGCTTTCCACCCAAGCTTTAGGACTAGAGTTCAGATCCCCAGCACCTCTGTATATGCCGAGTGAGTACTGTGACCTGCCTGTAATGCCAGAGTGCAGGAGGCAGAGTCATGGGACTCCTTAGAGCAAACTGGCTAGCTAGCTAGACTGCTCAAAACCCACTGAGCTCTGGGCTCAAATGAGAGATGCTGTCTCAAAATATGAGGTGAAGAGCCATCAAAGAAGACACCTGGTATCAACTGCAGCCAACATACACATGTACATATATATTCATGTGCACCTGCACATATACATGCACCTCCACACATGAGAGCATGAATACAACACAGGTACATTCACCACACTCATATGCATGAAAACTGTTTATGAAGCTTGGATAGGTGTCTCTACTTGTGTTAATAAAAAATTTATAGCTAAAACACACTTATTACTTTTAGTGACAGATTAAATCTCCACTAGTGTGATCTTGTACTTTAACTGTAACCAGACAGTCTTGTTCTGTTTTCATGAATCATTGACTAAAGATACCACTAGCTGTTTGATTATTTTTGCTTCTTATTTTCCTGTTTTGTAAAAAACTGATAATTAAATTTATAATTTATGATTTGGTTTTTATTTATTCTTCCTGTTGTTTTGTTGAAAACAATTTCTGTTTCTAATTCTATCAGTATATATACATATATTCCATCTACTAGGTTCATTAGAACTTAAATAGAATTAAGATCAGCTAAAATTATAATGAACGTTATTTTTATCATTAAACCGCCAGTGTTCTCTATGCTATTGTTGACTGCTACCATCTGCACATCCATGATATGACATGGACTAAAAGAGGTAAATGTTTTTTTTTTTTAATTTATTTTATTTTATTTTACAACATAATTCAACTTTACACATCAGCCATAGATTCCCCCGTTCTCCCCCCTCCCGCCCTGCTCCCCTCCCCCCAGTCCACCCCCCATTTCCATCTGTATTGCATTGATTTTCCACAGATCTCAGCTGTGGGGAACTACTTTAGCAGATATATTTCTTATTACTTCTTATATACTTCTTATATTCATTCCATCTTCTTAATTCTTATTTAAACTTACATTTACAACTAGTATCTTTACCTCTTATAAGCTTATTACTGTATGTTTTAGGACTACCTTAGATTCTTTTTGCAAGCTTATATTTTTAAAGGAACTCTATGGATCTATTTTACAAACTTATATAGGGCTATCATTAGCATATATTTAACTTAGTAAACACCTAAAGATTTCTTAACACAGATCTAACAAGACAGAATTTTTACAAACTCATATATCTTATTTTCATCTTTTTCTACTTCTTACTCTTAATTATTATCACTATCTCTATTAGAAAGATTCTCTTAACTAGACAGAAAGTACGTACATCATTTCTAAAGTTTAGAGCTTATAGTCAACACCCACAACAGCCCTTCCACAGCTCCTTCAGAGAAACCCCTCTCCCACTGATTCCACTCTCGCCCTGCACGGTCCCTTCCCCCCAGATGCAGAGCCCCAGACATCCCAGGCTGCTCTGCTCCTCTGCTAGCTGCCTTTGGAGGTAGGGACTTTCTTTTTTCCCCAAATCTGCCTCAAACTCTTAGCAGCTTTCACAGGTCATGCATTTTCTGGGGAGGAATTTGTCCCTTCTATTTCTTCAGATGTTGGTGTGGGTTTATCTATTGCCTGAGTTTTCATGGGTATGTTTAGCTTCTTTAGGTTGGATTTTTCCTTCTAGTGCTTTCTGTAAGGCTGGGTTTGTGGATAGGTATTGATTAAATCTGGTTTTATCATGGAATATTTTGTTTACTCCGCCTATGGTGATTGAGAGTTTTGCTGGATATAATAGTCTAGGTTGGCATCCGTGGTCTCTTAGTGTCTGCATAACATTTGTCCAGGACCTTCTAGCTTGCATAGTCTCTATTGAGAAATCTGGTGTTATTCTGATAGGTTTGCCTTTATATGTTACTTGGTCCTTCTCCTTTGCAGCTCTTAATATTTTTTCTTTGATCTGTATGTTTAATGTCTTGATTATTATGTGGCGAGATGACTTTCTTTTTGGATCCAGCCTATTTGGTGTTCTGTAAGCTTCTTGTATCTTCATAGGTATTTCTTTCTTTAGGTTAGGAAAGTTTTCTTCTATGATTTTGTTGAATATATTTTCTGTGCCTTTGAGTTGGTATTCTTCTCCTTCTTCTATCCCTATTATTCTTAGGTTTGGTCTTTTCATGGTGTCCCAGATTTTTTGGACATTTTGTGTTACGACTTTTTTGTCTTTAGTGTTTTCTTTGATTGACGAATCTATTTTCTCTATTGTGTCTTCAGTGTCAGAGATTCTCTGTTCCATCTCTTGTATTCGGTTGGTTATACTTGTTTCTGTAGTTCCTGTTCGTTTAGTCAGGATTTCTATTTCCAGCATTCCCTCAGCTTGTGTTTTCTTTGTTGTCTCAATTTCTTTTTTCAGATCTTGGAATGTTTCTTTCATCTGTTTAATTATTTTTTCTTGGCTTTCTTTGCTTTCTTCCAATTTTTTGTTTGTTTTTTCTTCCATTTCTTTAAGGGAATTTTTTATTTCCTCTTTAAGGAAGTTTTTTATTTCCTCTTTAATGGAGTTTTTCATTTCCTCTTTAAGGGAGTTTTTTATTCCCTCTTTAATGGAGTTTTTCATTTCCTCTTTAAGGGAATTTTTTATTTCCTCTTTAATGGAGATTTTCATTTCCTCTTTGAGGAAATTTTTTATTTCCTCTTTAAGAATATTTTTTATTTCTTCTTTAAGGGCCTCTATCATCTTCTTTAAGTCATTGTTAGGATTAATTTCTTCTGTTTCTTCTGCCTTGGTATGTTCAGGACTTAATATTGTAGGGTCGGTAGGTTCTGGTGTTGTCATATAGGCCTTTATGTTGTTGCCTGTATTTTTCCGCTGGCGTCTACTCATCTCTTTCTCTGCTCAGTGCAGATGGTGTGAGACCCTAACCCTTCAGGCTTACACCTCTAAGCCTCAGAAATGAGAAACTTCAAGCACCGGGAAATGAGAAACTAAGAATCTGGTTCTCTGGGCAAGCTGACCACCCCTGTTCTCAGTCTGTGAGGTGTATACTTACGATTCTGGTGCTCTGGTTCGGTGGTTGTGTGGTCTTAATAAGTTCTTTTGAGAGCTTCTTGAAATACAGGATCCAAAGACACCTCTTACTCCGTGGCTTGCTGTATAGCTGGGTGGCTGGCCCCTGATGTCTTCCTCCTTCAGGTTCCTGCGAGCACCGCGGCGTCCTCCCTCCTTGTCTCTGTAGCCACAGCTGCACTGTTCCCTGCCACGGAGCTCAGGTCTTGCAGGGCGCTGCACTCTCCACTAGTTCCCAATTGAGAAGCAATCAGCAAGGTGATTAACATCCACTGTGCGGGTACAGGTGTCCCTGATCCTTGTAGCTCCTCTTCTTGTGTTCACCCAGCTCTGTCGCGCCCCAAGGGGTCACCCAGGGAGCCCCGGCTGCTGCTCCTTCCCTGTGCTCGCCACGACCACGCCGCTCGCACTGCGCCTCTCACCCGTGCGCCTGGCGATCCGCTCACCCGCAGGCCTGGGGAGACTGCACAGGAAGGATCGATCCAAACCGCAGATTCCCGAGGAAGGCAGAGAAACTCTGATGCTCTAGCCAGCTTTTCTTAACTTAAATTAATCCTTCTATCTTTTTTCTCTGAGCTTTTATCTTTCACTTTTTCTGTATACCTTTTTTGACGTCTTTCTTTGTGGCCCTGTTCCTCTTACTTCCACATCAGTTCATCATCCTATTTTGCTCTCACACACGGCCCACCAGCGGCAGCCGCCATCTTGATCCCGACTCGAGGTAAATGTTTTATAAGCCAGTAAATGTTTTTAATAGAGTCAAGTTCAAAACCTTTATCTGCAATGTAATTTAGACTAATTTAGGTTTATGGTTTTTAGGGAGATTTGTGATACACATACAAATTGCTATTACAATATAGTAAGGTTTTTTTTTTTTGGGTTTTTTTTTTTTTTTTTTTTTTTTTTTTTTTTGGTTTTTTGAGACAGGGTTTCTCTGTGTAGCTTTGTGCCTTTCCTGGAACTCACTTGGTAGCCCAGGCTGGCCTTGAACTCACAGAGATCCGCCTGGCTCTGCCTCCCGAGTGCTGGGATTAAAGGCGTGCGCCACCACTGCCTGGCCAAGTTGTTTTTTTTATACGGGTCAAACTAAAGGGGCTGAGCATGATTCTATAACTAGGGGCAACTTTCTTACAGAGAGTGAAAAGAGTGTCAAGGGTTAGAATGGAAACTTTTCCCCAGAAATATCAGAAATGAGCCAGACAGTGATCTTTCCAGGGTGTTTCAGCTGAAGCAGTGCTGAAGACTGACTGCTGAGTTCTGCAACTGGAGACTCTTTCACTACTATAATCTGCTGACTAGTCTTTGGGCAGTACTGTAGATTTGTGTCCTCAACAATGAGTAGCATGATCTCCTCTTTGACTGTAAAAAGAAAAGTAACTTCTGCTTAGATTATCATTCTTTCTATCTGAAGGCAACCAGGACCAACACAATTATTATGAGGGGAGAACTTTCCTGATTTATAGAAACTGTTCTTTCTCTGTGTCATCACATAGCAGAAGGGATGGGGTCCTTCATGACCTAATCATTTCTCAAAAGGCTTTGCCAATAAATTTTGTCACATTTGGGGATTAGGCTTCAATATACCAGTCAGGTGCAGGATACAAATATTCAGTCTCTAGTATTATTCCCAATACAGAAATAAGAGTTTGCAAAACATGTTCTCTATACACACTAAGATTTTCATAAGAGAAAATACACAACCAAGTTAAAAAATGGGCCCAAAATCTTACCAATGAAGATAGATATGACATAGAAAGCATGTAAAGGCTCTGCTGACTCCCCAGGGGAGACCTTGCCTTGGAGGAGGTGGGAACGGGGGGGGGGGGGGGGTGGGGGGGGGAAGCTGAGGGTGGTGGTGTAGTGGGTAGCCATTCCAGCTTTCATCCTCAACCCCTGTTGAGGCTTCAGTAACTGTCACGCCTACAAGGCGGGGCTGAGAGAGGACCCTGAAGACCGGAGATCCAGATGTACTGGCTCTCTTGATTCCTGGACCCTGGATGCTGGAGGCAGACCGAGCAGAGTTCTCCAGAGAACACCACCAGACTGTGCTACACCTTTCCCAGACCCTGTTACCTATCCCTTCATTTGTGAGTTACCTCACAAAATAAACCTCCCTTTTAACTATGTGGAGTTGCCTTAATAATTTCACCAATAGGGTGGGAAGAGGGAGGACAGGGGAATCCATGGTTGATATGTAAAATGAACAGAAAATCTCTTAATAAAACAAAAAGAAAAAAAAAGACGTTCTATATCATGTACCATTAGGGACATACAAGCAAACAGAGTGGTACAATGCTATTACACTCCTACTATAAAGAAGAAAATGCTGACACCACCAAATTCTGGTGAAGATGATAGACAACTCCAACTCTCATACATGGCTGGTATGAATGTAAAAACAATACAGCTACAGTGGACTATTTCTTAATATCTAAAAACGCCCCTACTGTATGCTCCAATAATCATGACTCAAAGACTCAAAAAAACCAATGGACACACAAATGCTTGTACATGGATGTGTTGTGGTCACATCTCAAGACCCCTGAGAAAGACCAGCACAGAGCCGATATCCAATGCAAAACACACAGAGGTTTATTGATAACAAGCAAGCCCGGACTTGGTCAGGTCCAACACTCGACACAGCGGGTGGAGGAGAACGGCCCTGAGCTCCCAGAGTGAGGGGTTTTTAAAGGGAAAAACCGCAAGCAGGGTGGTACAAGCCTTTGCGTTATATGATTGGGTGAGGGCGTGTAACCTTTGAATTTATTGGTTGGGGGTTACAGTTATCATTTGGGGGCAGGCCTGGACAAGTCCTAGACTTTGTCCTTGAGCTGCCATGGAGGCTGGCTGGCCTTGCACGTTCACTTTGACCCATGTACGTAGCTCTAAGTTGGTGAGGTGTCCCAGACAGTAAACAACTGACTGAACCTTGAGCAGTCAGAGTACGTGCAGAAAGGGAGCTACTGCAAGGACTATGTCTTTTGTTCATGGCCTTCCCAGAAACTGCTTGCCCAAGTCTCAGGAAACTGAAATTGAGGCCTGATCTCTGAGAGAAGACTAACAACCTGTTATGGCATCTACTTGGTCCTTTCAGATGCATTTAACAGCCTACACTGGGCAGGAATAAAGATGTCTTTCAGTAAGTAATTCAGTACATAAACAGATATTATTCTATCCAGCCACAGGAAAGCAGATCTTGCAAACCCACCATAGCACCACACTAGAGCTAACCCTGTTGTCAGAGGCAAAGATGAGCCAGCCCTAAGGATGTGAAAACAGGAGAGCTGACCCTCCACTCCCTAAGCTCCCTAGAGCAATTGGGAGAAAGGGCCCTGCACCTTGTCAGGACAAAATAGTGGAGCTGACCCTAGTGGTGTGAGTGTGAGTGAGTCAGATGGAGGGCCTGAGAGCAAGAGAAAAGGCTGTGTTGGAGGGGCTGGAAGAAGCAGGCTGGAGAGCGTGCGGGGGATGGGGGGAGTTGACAATGGGAAACATTGACAGGCTGGCCAGTCCAGCTGACACCCAGGCCCAGGACTGGGGCTGTGAGTTGGCCCACCCCAACATCCACCTCATCTATGAACTGTTAGAGAATGAGAAGGGGACTAACCAACAGATCCAAAGCTGCAGAATCTCTACAACACAAGGCAACAGTGGGAAGTGGGTGGCGGTGGGGGAGGAGCCCTGATGAGAGCCCATTGTTGATGGTGTGACAGAGGACAGGGTCCTCAAACCAGCCTGATTCATGGCAATGGACACTTAGAAATGAAGACAAAAGGACTAAAGGGAAATGTGTGTGTGACTCAACGGGCCACACCACACCGGGCCACACCCCAGCTTCCACAAGATTCTTTTCTTCTTCTTTCTTGTTCTGTTCTGTTTTGCTCTGTTTGTTTGTTTGGTTTCTGGTTTTTCTTTTAAATTTTGTTTTGCTTTGGGGGGAGGTTGCAAGGGCAGAAGGCAGATGTTAGGGGGAATAGGAGGATGGGGAGATGGGCAGGATCAGGATGCATAATGTGAAAACCACAAAGAATCAATAAAAGTTAAATATGTACATAAAAGAACTGACAAAAACAGTTCAAGAAAGAAATCATATATCAAAAGAAAGAAAACGATTCAAATATCAATCATGATACCTTTCACCTCTGGAGAAAGACTTAAATGTGCAATCTGAAAGGTCCATCATAGAGTCCACATGCACACCTAACCCTGAATTCTAAGATCATAAACAGAAAAGAAAAATTGCCTAGAGCATATTCTCCAATGCCTGCGTGTGTGTGTGTGTGTGTGTGTGTGTGTGTGTGTGTGTGTGTGTGAGAGAGAGAGAGAGAGAGAGAGAGAGAGAGAGACAGAGAGACAGAGAGACAGAGAGGACAACAATAAAAGAACTTAAAATTTTACTTAATATTTTATGATTAACTTAAAAAATTAATAAGAATCAACAAGATAAAGGAGAAAGAAAATAAATAGTAAGGATGAGAAAATGCAAAGTATATTTAAAAATATATAATAAAAATTCTCAAGTTAAAGAAATTTAATAATAAGAGTTTTAAAATCCCTCAGGATTCTCATGAAAAAAGAGAGTGAGAGCCAAAGAGATGAGAGACAGACACAAGGGAGACAGATGTGGGGGAGACAGATGTGGGGGAGACAGATGTGGGGGAGA